>CAJQZN010018689.1:0-21114 GCA_907164685.1 Colias eurytheme | reverse complement strand
GCCTTGTTTTCATTCAATTGGCTATCTAGTTGTTGTTTCATTGCTACAGCCTTATGATACTCTTTTTGAAGACCATTGAATACTTCGAGTTCCTTTTGCAGTTTTTTCTGTATTTCTTCGGCCATTATGGATTAATAAATTATTTTCTAGTTATTATGGTTATTCCAGCAGACAATAAATAAATTTTGCAGCTTGATTTGCGTTCTAGATGAAATAAGGTTAGAAATTAGAATTAATATTTTCGAAATTCGGTAAGTCAAATTGACAGATGTCAGATGTGTTGAATGACAGAAGTCAGAACATGGTAGTGGACAAAGATAAAAATTAAATCTAGTTATGTTTAAAAGTGAGTTTAAAGGGATTACCAATTATGTACTTACCAATTACAACGATTACAACATAATATTATCTCAAGATTATCTCTTAGTAATTAATAGGTATAACTTATAACTTTATTATTTATTTCCTTATTTATTCTATAAAAGAGTTTAGTTGAGTGTGTTCTTTGCTAAGGTTCTTTGATAACATCTAGGCTTAGCTCTACTTTAAACCTATACCTACTTTACTACGCTTCGCGGTTTCACCCTCGTGGCTCTGCTCCTGTTGGTCTTAGTTTAAAGATATATCTAGCCTTTCTCGACAAATGGGCTATCTAACGCCGACAGAATTTTTAAAATCGGACCAGTAGTTCCTGAGATTTGCGCGTTCAAACAAACAAATAAACTCTTCAGCTTTATAATATTACTAGTTTCCCGCAGCTTCGCCCGCTTTGCCTAAAACCTATTAAGTTTATGTTATACTAGCGACCCGCCCCGGCTTCGCACGGGTGCAATGCTGATACTAAATACACTACAGAAAAATTGTGAACGTTGTATAGGTATAAAAATATAGCGGCCCGCTCCGGCCTCCGGCATCGCACGGGTATAAAATACATAGCCGGGCGGCCGCAAACGCTACGTCCTGCAATTTTTAAATCTGTAATATCTTCGAAAATATTCACTTAAATCATACGGTGTAAAGGGCCATATAGATCTATATTAAACTAGCGGTCCGCCCCGGCTTCGCCCGTGGTACTTACGTTTTCTCTACATAAAAACCATCCTCGTACTTCAAGGAATATAATAAAAAAAGAATTATCGAAATCGGTTCAGCCGATCTCGAGTTATGCGCTTACCAACACATTTTGCGATTCATTTTTATATATAAGATGAACAATGTATCCATGGTATTTAATTGGTTAAGGATTAATGCTGTATTGGTTAAAATCGCTTCGAAAATTAGCCATTATTTGTCGTAAAAAGTAAATGACAAAAAAAAGTTATTGTGGGTTATCCATAAGAGATAGACATATACCATCGCGGACTTTTCTGTAGACCTTTTCAATGTGTATAATACTTAGTACATTATTTTGATAAAACTCGTAGGGTTCAGCCTGCGTTTGCAATGTAAGCGGAATAAATGTAATTTTTTATGACATCACATTAGAAACCTCAAAAATAACAGTACTTCTCCACTACTTAATGGATCTTATTATACATATAAACCTTCCTCTTGAATCACTCTATCTATTAAAAAAAACCGCATCAAAATCCGTTGCGTAGTTTCAAAGATTTAAGCGTACAAAGGGACATAGGGACATAGGGACATAGGGACAGGGAAAGCGACTTTGTTTTATACTATGTAGTGATAGCTTTAGATTCTATTAGTCCATGGTGATAGTGATAACAAAACCTTCCTAAAGTCCGGTCGCGGAGCAGGAAGAATTTCGTACATTAACCTGTTATTACCTGTCACTGTCACTCCCTTGTAAAAATAATGTGTCTTGCTCGCACAGGTGCAATGACCGCCGTCCTTAGGGATTGTAAACCTTTAACCTGAGTGCGTAAGGTTTGTGTTTGCTTGATTGGTGTCAGGTGTTCAATTATGATTTTGTGAATTCAAAATTTATAAGAATAAACCTCAAACTCTTTATGTCCAATCAAAATCCGCCTAAGTCGAAATCGCGTGTTAGACGTAACGTATTTCTGTAATATGGTACATAGTAAATTATTTTTTGAAAAATAAGGTCATAATA
Organism: Colias eurytheme; assembly: GCA_907164685.1. Lineage (NCBI taxonomy): Eukaryota > Metazoa > Arthropoda > Insecta > Lepidoptera > Pieridae > Colias > Colias eurytheme. Next base: position 19,040 of record CAJQZN010018689.1, on the reverse strand, counting down.
AGTATTATAAATGAATAAAGGACATTTATTTAATAAATTAGTAAAAAACATTTTCTCCTCCAAATATTTCATGTAAACTGCACTTCATTCAAAAATGTTTGTGACCACTGTCAGTAGGTAAAGAGGTCATTGTACGAAATTCTTTCTGCTCCGCGACCGGACTTTACCAACCAAAAGCCATTTAAAATATGAATCTATTTTATTGCTGTTGTCTCATTATTATTCATAGGATGATTGGGTACAACAAATGATTTAAATAATGGGAGAAAGAAGGAGAAGAAATATATACTTTAACATTTATTAACTTACGGTATAACAACTTAGAAAATAACATTATATAATAAATAATATCTTAGACATATAGGATTTTATAATTTTTGGCCATATTCTAAAGTCCATGCGTAGCCAGCATTTGGGTCCCCGCTCTTCTCAGCCTCTTGTTGAATTTTTTCAGTCTTTTTCAATACATTTTGCAACGTTTTATACAATTCCGCGTTAGGTGTAATATATTTAGATTTCTTTTCTTCTTTTGACTTGCGTTTACCGAATCTTTCACGAACAAATTTTTCATATAAATCTTCATCATCATTTTTATCATCATCATCATCATTTTCTTCCTCTTCTTCTTCGTCGGTAGAATGACTTGCGTCTTTATTTTTATAATTTTGGTTAAAATTGTCACGATAATCATAATTGTTATTTTTTTTTCTTTGATCGGGCTCTTTATGACTGTATGAATTTTCCGACTTAACCTTTTCATATAAAGGTTCTTCGTAGTTAAAAGATAAAATATCATCAGGCAATTTTATGTCAGGTAACTTGATCGATATGTCACCGAATTTAATATTCAAATTATCATCAAACTTTTCATTTCCTGGCGGAGGATCAGACTCTACTTCTTTATTTTTCTCTCCAACTGAATCATTGTTAGATATTGGGCTTTCTGTCTGTTCATTACTTTCTGCCTCAACGTGTTTATAATCTAAAGGAATTCTTTCAAACTGTTGTTTAAAATCTACTTTTTTATTTTCAACATCAACCTTTTCTTCTTGAGGATTTTCAACCTTTAAATGTGAGCTTTTTAGTTCCTCGCTTGATTCACTATCGTCACTCTCAATGTTCTGTTCTATGACAGGTTTAATTTCTCCATCGTTTATATTAACAATTGTTTTCAGATTGCCAGAAGTTGTGTCGTTTGAATGTATGTTTGAATCAATAGGGGAATTTTCATACGAGTCATTTTTGTCAAAAACTTTCGAATTAGCATTGCCGGACTCGTTCTCAGTAGAAATATTCTCTTTAGATATCTTCTCAGTACTTTCGTCGATGTTCTTGTCAATAGGATTTTTATAGTTTTGTGTAAAATTTGATTGGTTATATGTATCATCATTATCTTCTGTCTTTAGATTCTCGTCTGAATTCCTACTATCATGGTTTTTAAATTTTGCGTTATTTTGTTCGCGTTCAATGTTTTCCTCACTGTTGCTATTCTCAGTTGTTTCATCACTATCCTCCTTATTTATATTATGTTTAAACGCAAGTGGTTTCAGGTTTTTTACGGTCTCTTTACTTTCATTACTGTCGTTATAGATTTCGTCACTATTGTGTAAAAATGGTCGTGATTTTTTGCGATCGTTATCTGAATTATGATAATCAAGGTTTTCATTCGAAGATTTTTCCTGCGAATTTGATAGGCGGTTTTCGTATGCTATATTTGCTGTTGATTCTTTATTTCTTTCAGAACTTTCATTACGTCTGTTTATTTCCTTAGAACCACTACTGTCATCACTTTCAGAGCTTTCATCTATTTCTTGTGAGCTTCTTTTATTATTAGAGCTTAACTCTTTCAGTTCATCGCTTGCAGATTCTTCGACAGGAATTTTCCTTGGTATGTGTTTAATGTAAGTATCTTTTAAAGTATCACTTTTGTAAGGTTCATGTGTAGTTTTTATGTTAAAATTAGCCAAATTCGCAGTATTTACCTCTCCCTCCGGTTCTAATTTTTCAGTAGAATCAACGTCATGGTTTGTAACGTAATTGTAGACAGCTGGTGCAAATCGTTTTTTCCTTAAACTATTGCTTTTGTGGCCTGCAGTTTTATGAGAAATTCGCCCTTTATTTTCTTTTATAACACTGTTTTTAGCAGCTTTTAATTCTTCAAAACTAGTTTTATTTACGTTAAGATGATCACAGTCATTAAGTTGAGTAGTCGTGGAATTGATACTTGAATCCAAATTAGGTATATCATTTTTTTCATTTTCAACTTCATTGCATTTGTCATTAATATTACTACGGTTAGTGATATTCATAGTGCATTGTGTTGAATTAACACAATTTATTGTGCCATTTGTTGTGTCATTAACCAGTTTGTGTTCTATAATGGCGTCTGTAATCTGTAAAATATTTAATTTAATATAAATTATACGAAAATTTGTAATTCTTTAGGATCAGCTAAGTGCAATGAACAATGTGGTGCATATTTGCGATATATTATAAGCGTTGATAGGTGAATAAAACAACAGATACTAAGTATATTTTTTTATTAAAAGTAGGCACATTAATTTATAAATGTATAAATGTGTTTATTTACAAAGTGGTTGATAAACTTTCTACCGTCATATCCTCCAACATTGCCTTTCCAGCCTATCTTTGCCCAAATAGAAATTTTAACTTTCCCGAGTGTTTATGTGGAGTAGCATGACATTTAAGACTTGTTTTGTTTTATGGTAGAAAATTAAAGTATTTTCTCGCAATACTGATTAGATAGCACATGTATAACGTCAATCAGTCTGCTGATACATGTCGACAAAGAAGGAGATGTTTTGGTGGTGCCAAATTTTTCTAAAAAAACTTGTCTCTGATCACTGGGAATCAATTAGAATACGTGAATATTTCTTATTATTTATTAAACTAGAATATAAAAAAGGAGGTTATTTGTTATTTCCAAGCAAAAATACGTAGTATTATAGGAGTTTTGTCGCTGGGCAATGTTAGGTTAATAAACGTAGTATGACCTATCCCAACATTGCCCAACCGTTTTGAGGTGCTAGGGCTGACACATTTTTAACAGACTTCTCAAATAGGTAGCAAGATAATTTTTTTTTAGGTGTAAATTAAGTACACAGCATGTTTTTTCTTTTAGGTACCTAGGTAGGATTGTACGAGTATGTATGCCTAGCTAGGTACTTTTTAAATGTTTAGTAGAAGTTACGTATAGGTACATAAATATTCATAATTTCAGTTTCATTTTAAAGATATACCTAGAAACAGTACGAACGCAATATTATTGCATGTGTACCTACCTATTACTTGTTACCCACCTACATATTTTATTAAACTTAATTATTTCATCCTTTACCTAGTTTATTTTTTTGTGACAACCCTAAACCCTAAAGATTTTTGTATGAAGATTGTGAGAAAATTACACCTAACTTTGCCCATACAATTTAATGAAGATCTACTTATTTTGGATCATATTTTGTAAGAGATTCGGCATCTTTGCCTTGTCTTGTAATTTGTCTCTTAAAAACAGCTACGTAAGTCTTAAAATGGCTGAAATATTAAAGGTGGGCAAAGTTGTATACTTTTCCACCTTATTTCGCCCACCTCTTTCTTCCTTATTTTTATAGAAACTATTAAGAATATAATTATTTCAAGTATATCTATTCATTCTAAATTCAATTCCCTACTCAAATAACAGCATCAATTCTGTCCATGTTTTGTTTTTTCTTGTATATGATCAAAACACTGTGAAAAGCGGGCAATGTTGGAGGATATGACGGTACAAAATATTCCATTAAAAATAATACTATTTGTATGACTAAAATCTAAATAAATAACTACAGAATAACGAAATACAAGATGTAAATGAAATAGTCACTTAATCAACTAATTAAAGATAGTAGAAATAATAAGGCTTATGTTTAGGCAAGAACTCTACTTATTTCTACGGATACATAGATACGTATAGGGTAATTGCATGAAGGTTATATAATCAGTAGAATATTTATTTTTGAGCATAAAAGAAGTTTCTGAAAATGATTTTTGATTTGTGACAAAATAAAACTTTTTTGGAATATATGCATTCTTGCATGTTTGTATTTTGACAAAAAATATCAAATTTTTTCTTCTGATATATCATGTAAAGAACCTTCCAACAATTAACTCAACTAATATAAATAAAACCACAACATTTTATGTACACTAATTTAAATGTGATCTATAAAATATGGCAATCGTTCTAGATTTACGACTTCTTACGCATATTTATTAACAATTTTTCTACGCATTTCATTTAACGTGCAACAAACAACTTTTCTATGTGTAACTAATAACTACAATATACACATAACATTCTATCAGGGTGCCATGTTATTTTACATGATGTTTTTTTAAAATATTACGTACCTACTTGAGGCCCGTGATACAATGTTTACATCAATCTACTAATATAAGTTACGAAACTAATAACTATGATACTTGCTAATCTATAATCTACTGACTACAGTAATACGCACTGAATGTATTTCTATATACGTATTGAACTATGAACAAATAACAAACCATAATAATTTACACCATACGATTTTGAAATAATAAAAAATATTAAAAAAAGAGTTAAAAAATGTAAGTTCCAACAAGTTCAAAGACTGGTGAACTTTATTAAAATCAGAAGCTACAATTAAAAATTATTTACAAAACAAAAAAAAAAATTGAGACTCAACATTCAGTGCGTATATTTACAAATGACTACACTACTTTGCTGTGCTATTTCCCGTGGAAGGAATTGTAGGAGAAACTACTCACGTATTGCTTAGCGGGACCGAACGGTACTGGTTCCGCCCACTTGGAAAAGTCCATGGAGGGTAATATACCGCTTCTGCATGGTACACGAGGATTTCTGAAATTATCACACAAATATATTTAATAAGCATTTCATATACATCTCTTTGGCAGAAGAACATTTTTAGTGTTTTAAGTAGAGTCTTGTTTAGTTAGAAAAGCATTTGGAACTTCTTTTTTCTATTAAATATTAGATGGTGATTCACGAGTAGTTTTATGTATGCTAAATAAACTGCTTAATAAGGATTTTTAAATTTTTTAAATATGTATTATGCACCTACTATGTAATAACGTTTGATTACAATATATTAAAAATACTTACAGTTCATGGTCAGGCAAGACCATAGGATATAGCTGTACTGTGTCGATGATATCTGTGTTGTCGCAAATAACACGCGCTAGTCGGGACTTTCTTAATTCTGTTAACTGCTCTGGGGTGAATGATGAGGGCTGGTTTGGTAGTTCGAACCTGCGAAAATGAAGGAATTATAATCATGCCTTTGTTTTATTACAGAACAATCAAACACCTATTTCTTGTTTGACAAGTTAGCTGTTAGATATAGGCAATTAATCATCGTATGCTTATCTCCCTATGTGTGGGTAAAAATAATTTGATAAGCAGTTTTTTACTATAAATTACGAAAATGTTATCAAATAACTGTTGTCTTTTACAAGCCTAAAATAGAATGTATTAATAGATAAACATCCACTCACCAAAATCTATCTCCGCGTCTGGAATACGAGAACTGCGTCGCAATGATGCACGCGAAAGTAGGTCCTAACATGGATCCACGTAAAGGCCTTTCAGAGACACCTCCCGACCACAAATCTATATCAATCGGGTGTTCAAATATCGACTCGTATTTCCTCAAAGTTTCATTGGGCATAGAGCCGTAGAGATCCAAGAAAGTATGAGCGTCAGAGAGACCGCAGAATTTCCTGAACTCCATGTATCCTGGTAGACCGAATTCCCTGCCTCTTTGCATGTTGAATGATACAAGATCCATTCCGAATCGAGCACCGACTTTCTTGAAGAGGTGGTTGGTGACTTCTTGTGTGATAGAGTCGTCCATAGCTTGGGCAACTTGGTTCATCAGACCCATTACGTATTCGTCTAACACGCCCGCTCTGTACAAGTCGTATGGTCTACGGATCAAGTCCGATAGACGTTTGGAGGCTGGAAGAGAAAAGATAATTTTATCGGAATGTTAGTTTAAGTATGAAATTTCAAATAATGCAATTTTTTAAATGATTGAATTTCACCAACGCGAACGGTATGTTAACATATTTAATTGTGAGTGATATGGAAAAAAGAAATTCAAATAAAAAATTCTTGGCTACAGGCTAACTAGTTAATTTTTACAGAGAGGTAATTTTTCATGAGAACATAATATAGAATAGTTATCAATAAAAATACCTATAAACTTGTGTGCTTTAGACCATCTCTCAACAGCTGTGGGCAGCAGGGAATGTCCGAAACGATAAGCGGCTGCAGCAAAAGAGGCGATCACATCCGGGTTTACTTCGGGATCGTAGCCATTCCAATATCCCTATAAAATTAAAAAAAGTTTCCATGGTATTAAAGTAATATGTTTTATAAATTAAACGATAGAGATAGCACATAAATACTGTGATAGAAAAAAATAAATCGCTATCGCTTTTTCCACCGATCGATTATTTTCTTGATTTTTATGACCATAATATTGGTATACAAAAGTATAGATTTAACAGTGAGCAGTTTTTTTGGATTCGAAAGTGCGCCCAATTCCATCGAAGCATGAAAATTATTTATTATAGCCATTAAACATATGGGTATCTTGTTATTTACGAATTTTGGCTTCATAGTTAAAATTCATGGTAGATATATCTACCTATACCGTAAAATCTATCGATTCGCCCACGCATTTAGAATGTTAGTAAAATATCTTATAGATATGATTATGGGCTATAAACTATAAAGTAAGTAATTTTATTGTTGTTCTTTTAACCACGTTTCGGTGTAGGACGGTAAGGTATTTGACCTACGAATTGAAACCGGATTATCTGAAAGAAAGTTAGTGCCAATCTAAACGAGATTTCCAAAGGGTACCACATATGAAAGTGCAAAGCGGAATAATATATTATGATCCTTATCTTGTGTAGAGCTGTGTATTGAATGAAATTGCTTTTCGCGAAAACTGGGTATGATGGATAAGTAGTTGTTGTGATTATGCGAATTCTCAAATATCGGATGATTTGTTTAAAGGAAGCGGGAGAAAGTTTAAACTGGTTGCGAATTAAATCGAGCATTCGCTTGTTATTGTAAATAGCTCTCTTAAATGCCGAAACTTTTTAAAAAATTCCACTGCAGTGGAAAAAGCTCTGGGATGCAAACGGTCCACAAGATTTTATAATATTGTGTGGATCAACTACATAAAAACAACAATTATTTAAAATCATATTGCAATCCTAAAGATCACACTATTGTTTTAATTTATTTTTAACTTTTCTAGATAATAATAATAAACAATAATTATGACACAGAGAGGGATTTATAAATATAAAGATAATTCAAACGTATTGCATTTTCACGTCTTATACTATTAAGTATCTAAATTAAAAACACACCTCTTTCTCGAGTACCAGTCCGAACTTTTCCATAACATCCTTACCCAACAATATGGGCAGGAACTCGTTATACGTGATGTGTTGTATCTCCGCGATATTGATCCTTCGAGCCTCTTGGAATAAGGTCTCATCGTCCCAGTGCGGGTTCACTTCAGCCAGACCCTTGGCAACACGGTTGTGTTCCCGGGCCATAAGTGTGTGCATCACTGTTAGTACTAGCTGTTCGTTCACACGGATCTCACCTAGAAAATTTCATTGTTAGTTATCGATAATTGAAAACTTAAGGTATTTCCAATATTACTCCAAATTCGACTTCGCTCTTGTATCCGAATAAAATTGCCTACAAGTTATATCAAATTTCAGTCAAATCAGTTCAATGCTTCTGTGTTCTTCTTCTAGCACCAAATTTAATGAAATAAACGAATTGTCTATGTTTGTGTCCTCTGATTCTAACATGTCTATTAAATAACTTACCAGCTTCGAAACAGTACATATTCTTGTTAGGCCTCGTGCAACCTTCGTCAGGAATGTCAAGTTTCAAAGGAAGTAAATCTTTGAGACCGTATTCTTTGAACACTGGGTTCATACGTAACAAACCACCGTAACCCGTTCTTAATTTTCTGCAAATAGATTAAAAATATAGTTAGAAATGGCATCTTTTCTCTTTATAATTTTTTAATTCTCGTGTTGTAACACGAAACAACGAACGTGTTCACTGTAGTGAATAGAATCAAACTCCTTCGAAACAATCGATTTTTATCAATAAGCGTATTCTGGCGAAACAAAGTTTGAGTCTCAGCTAGTACCTGCAGAAATTCTAATATTTCTTTGAATTTACGGATTTGATTATTGTTATATTATTAAGTATAGGTAATACATACCTGGCAAATTTCTCTGTAACCCCATAGACTGTATTTCCGTCAATAGCTCCAGTTAAAGTATTGAAGGGTGATCTTGAACCTAGAATATAATAATAGATATTTTTTATAATATATATTTATAGATTACTAGATTTCCGCCCGCGGCTTCGCCCGCGTTTTCAAAGGAAAACCCGCATAGTTCCCGTTCCCGTGGGATTTCCGGGATAAAACCTATCCTATGTGTTAATCCAAGTTACCCTCTATATGTGTGCTAAATTTCATTGTAATCGGTTCAGTAGTTTTTACGTGAAAGAGTAACAAACATCCATACATCCATACATCCATACATCCTTACAAACTTTCGCCTTTATAATATATATATTAGATATTAGAATATTAGATATTAGATATTAGATTTAACTGTTAGATATTTATTTAACTTTTCAACAAATAGCGATACTTAGAAATATAATTTATACTACCTATTTGGCGAGTTATAATTTAAAAAATAAACGTTTTAATTACATGATAAATGCCTTATTTAATCTGTGGCCGACGTGAAATGATTGCTACACATCAAGCAGGCTAGAATGATTTAAATTTCCCAATGTAATATTTACTTAACATAAAATAAATGGTTATTTTGTCACGTCATATATCTTAAAATGTAAATCTAGGTGTACATACACTGTACCTACACTGTAAACTAATGTTCAAGTAATGTCCGTTACTTCGACACGGTGCATTAGTCAACTATGTATTTGAATTGCTCTGTGCGTCTTATGAATGAGTTTTGCAAGTCAAGGATACACTATAGGTACGGCCAAGAATCTTATATCTAAACACACTATACCTGACATAGTGCATGTAAGTTTATGAATAGGATTTCAAATGTAACTTTTGTCTACAGGATTACCTATTCAACACAAAAAAAAACGCTTTACTTCTTCTTATTGGAACAATCCTTTAAAAATACTAAAATATTTTCACTTCGCGTATAAAATAACTTATAAAAATACAGCAGAGGAAGGAATGATGTAATAGGAACGTAAAATTAGAACACGTAGGTAATAATTGAAAATCCTGTACCTATTACATTGTGGTCACCATGATAACCACGCGATTAAAGCCACAGCAAGAATGTTATGTAAAAATCTCATAATGTAAAAGACCTCTTCAATAAACTTCCTGTTTAAAAAGTTCCAGTGAATTACGCATTTGAAAGTAAAAGTACGAGTGCATCATTATTTGAGCGGAGTTTGAAACTGAAAGTACCTAATATAATAAGAAATATAAATTGACAACAATATATTTACTAATACACTATCTTGCGATACATTTACGTGAAAATAGCTTACAAGATAATGGGGAAATTTAAGACCCTATCGTTGTCTACCACGGATCTACCACCCATAAACAATGAACTAAAAGAAAAGGGAATTGTGTGTCACTTGAGTTTCATCTAGTTCTCTATAAAAAGTTTCATCTTAACATAAAACACTCTCTGCGCACGTGATAATCTGGCTATAAATATTTTAAAAGAAAAGTGTTGTTGTTATGTTATTAAAATATATAGCTCAGACGGACTAAGCTTTCACTTATTTGATCCCAGGTCAGAACCGGTCACATGATTGTATCTCAGACGATCTTTTATTGAATACTACCGTACATTATGATATAACGCCTTAATGACGCTTTTATAGTGCTGTTGAATAACAACGTAAGTATAATGTATACAAAGTTGAACGAATTAGCGGTTTTCTTTTTGCCAGCAAAGCGTGAGACGCAAAAATAAACTGTTATTTTAAAAATATTGAATATGAAACCGTTTCGTTTTGTCAATCAATATTTATTCATTTTGTTGTACAAAATATTTTACAGTAGTTCATTAATTATCTTTGTTTTTGATTGATAGTCGCTGCTAAAATGACAAAAAGCTCTATACCGAAAGCTCGACTTTTGCTACGCATTCGCTGTTAGCAAGGACATGGACAGGAGTTTGACAATGATATATTGACAATTACTAATGCGTTACATATAACCATTATGCAAAAGATAAGTATGAACAGACTAGCCCTATCGCAAGTGATTTATATTCATTTGTGACCTATGTCTGTAAATGTTCGCATTACCCACGCATTTCTACAGTTTTGTTACAATTGTTGAGCAATCGATTACAATTTGTTTGCGCCTACGTCTATGACTACATGACTACCTCTTTGGTAAACCAAGCTATGTACAATGATTACCTTTATAGCCTGAGTTAGTAGTAGATCTATTCTTTTTATTCCTGATTTGTATTATTACTTAGGTATTAAAGGGTATTAAGTTCTTGAAAAGATACGCATTTTAATGAAAAGGGAAAATAATAAAAAAGCTCTAAATCTGGGTAAAGAAAATGGATTAAAAACGGATATGAAATGTAAGAATCTAACCTCTATGTCATAGAAACGTTTAACAGTTATCTAATATAATATATTTACAACTATGTATTTTAGTATAATGATGTAAATAATGTGCCATTATCATAAATACGTCGTAAATTTAAGCCCCAATAACCCACTTATGTTCTATTATAGAATGTAAACAATAAACCCGCATATCTAATCGTATCTAAGCTCGAAAACATGTGACATTTATTAACTAGCTTTACTGTGAGAAGAAAATTAATTAAAACTATTATAAATTGTTTTCAAATATGTCGATAAAATACTTAAGATAGTAGTAAGGTGTCATAAGTAGGTAACATGTATTTATAGATAAATGGTAGGTAACGTTTTTAATATATTTTCGATTTACTTTCGAAATTTTTTTAGCTTTAATGTTGAACAAACGTATGTAACGCACTTCCTTTGCTAAAACTTAATATGCAAATGAATCTGTTTATCTTTAAATTCGTGGGAGTTTTGAAAGTGTAGCACTATAATTACCAGACATTGATTTTATCTAGATGGGTTTTATTTTGTAAATTAAAGCATTCTAGTCGTTTTATTTCGCATTCTATTTTATGTTTGCAAATTATTAGTTTGAAGCATGAATTTAAATGCTAGTGTCCGATTTATTTTAAAAATTAAGTGGCATAACTTAAAATCAAATTTGGTGTGTGTTTTGTGCAAAATCTATTAATTGAAATATCATAATAACCTAACCATTTATCCTTAAACTTACGTTGTCTGTTGTTTTCCTTTAATAAATTGTCACTTAATTAGTACCTAATCGACTTACCAAGTTTACAGCCAGGTCTTGGCGATGGGAAGCCCCTAACGAAGTCGATACATTTAACACCAAAGAGGCGGTAGAAGTAGTCGTCGTCAGGAATACGTATTTCATTACAATACGGGTGTTTGAGGTGTGGTGGTCGCTTGCAGCACTCTTCTGGGTCGTTACGGTTTATTGGGTCTGGAAATAAATTGTTAAATTAATACTTCCCTAAGGTTCATCGATGTAATGGCAGTTTGTACGAATTATAGATACATAAGACAGTTTTTATCGTGACGATAAAGCTTTGATTGAGTGTTCTTTTAATTTTTACACGAAACATTTGAAAGTGTTCAGTTTGAAACATGAACGTCGTATTGTGATAATATTGTATATAAGTGTTTCGAAATAAAAACAACAAATCATACAAATTCTGGTTGAATTAAAAAGCTCTTGTTAATTGTAAAATCGCGAAAATATTACTCTAAAGTCTAAAGCTATAATAATTATATTCTATTATTTTAGTGAGTTTAAATACAATGAGAGGTAGAGTCTCTTCTTACTACTTACCAAGCGGCGTCCCAGTGAGCGTATAGTCGTGGTCCATGAACTGTCCCCATGCAATCACCATGACAGTGCCCGCGTGGTCATGGAACCCGTCGTCTGGGTGCATGGTGCGGGACACCACACGGGAGAGGGGCAGGTCGTGCCCGGAGTGCGAAATGCGAGGCGCGTTGATACCGTCCGCGAAGAGCGGACCGATTAGTCTAAGGATCGATGTAAAAAGAACTTATGAAATAGATATATAAACTCAAAAGCTTTGTTTTATTTGTTTAGATTGTATTCAGACCCTTTTACAATCAGGATTCAATATGGATACTTAGTACGTTTTATTCGGTAGGTGCAACATGGGATTTTGAAAAATTTATGCTTTTTATAGGAATGGTTTAAATGTACATGTAACATTAATTAAGCTAGCTTTAGCCGGAAATTTCACTAATATGGATGAAAATTAATCATGTTAAATCCCAGGCTGATTTATCTTTATCGTCCATCAATCTAATTTCGTGCAGTATTTTTTAGTTATAGAGCATACAGGAACAATTAATATTAAACACACCAAAACCCAATAGCTATGTTTGCAACTACTATACTTATCATCAAATTAATGCCAAACACAACTAAATATTACTTACCTCTGGAAAGGAGCCATAGTAGCGCCCCAAGTGGGATGCTGCAAGTTGTTACACAGACCATCCAATCTACGGTACTTGCCGGCGCGGCACTCAACATGAGAGAAGACGGGAGGACACACCTCACGAATAAGGGTGCGAGAGGTGTCTATGAGGGGTAGACCCTTCTCTATCTCTTCGTAGGTAAGGCCATACCTGTAAAGAATGACTTGTTAATTTTCTAGTACTTCGTGTTGTGAGGATGTTGTTTGAATGTGTTTGTTTGCTTTTTCACTATTTTATTTTGGTTCGTAAATTGTCAATTATAGTAAAAAGCTGCGGTAAAAAGTGTCATCGATTTTTTAGGTCCAGACTGGGTATTATGAAAATTGATAATAACATATTTCCATTAAAGATTATGAAAGATGTTCCTTATGTAAGATTGTAAAACGTAAACTCATTATAATATATTGGCTATTTACTACGTTACATGATAATACATTAAATGTAGAGTGCTAATTTGTTACATCATTAAGATCTTTTTCTGCGAGGTGACTGAGTTCACAATCTTTTATTTTTACTTTCAAATATTTAACACTCATTAGATGCAATCTCATTAGTTAGTCTCAAATATTTTAAATCATTTGTCTGTGAAATGCCAAGGTCCAAACTCTAAAACAGTAAAATGAAATATTATCATGAAGCAATTCATACTACGCTACTAATTACCACTTGAGAAATTATGTTAGTATTGCGAAGTATGTATATGGATTATCACTATCAGTATCGTTCTATTTTACTGTTCATTGCTCAAAGAATAGGGTACAAAGTGGTATTTTATATCTATTATTGGCCGTTAATTCAAATATGAAATGCCGTGATGATTTTTGCGATGTTTGGAGCTTTGTCACTGAATAATTTTAACTCAAAGAAAATTTAGTTTTCAGTATTCTGCGTCCCGTGAGGCGTAACTCATACTAACTTTATCAAGGCTTAGTAAAATGTATAATTACTTTAATTTGTTTGATAAAAGCATAAATTAGAAGAACTTAATGATATCTATTATATCAAAATGAGTATATAAATGGTTTAAGATGTTTATAAATTTCGCATAATTTGTAACATCAAGTGTCCGTCCACGTTGTTCATATGCCACGTTAAAATTACTCAGAGTTATCAGACTAAGACTCTTCTTATACGTACTATGTAATTAATTTAATTATTTTGTAAGTATGTACCTACATTAAATTGTTTCATAATTTCCCTTTACTTTTACTTCAGAAGGTCAATGTCTTTTTTGAGATCTGGTTCAAGGCTTCATAATCAGTTTATGAGCCGTGTTGAGCTATTAATTTGTTAATTTAATTTATTTGGAACGCATGTGTAGAAGGTGTGTCAGTGACGTAACAATAGTAAGGCAGGAGATAGAGAAATATTGTATTACAATTATTTTATAATTATACATAACCTATAAACATATATAGAACATTTAGTCTGTAGTGAACTTTACATAAATATGCCTTGATTTGCCGTGTGTCTATGAAATTGACCACTGCATTAGTCAGTTAACAAATAATTTTGAAGAGATTAGACTGAGAGAGATAGAGACTAAAAGCGTACATATATAGCTATAGGTATATATGATAACTTGTAAACCACATTTGAGCAAATAAAGATATTTATTATTATTATTAAAAAAAGATACGAGAAAATACTATGCAAGATAAAATCATACAAATTATCAGTAATTATAACGCAATAATTTTAAGTGAATTTGGTAATCTATTTATAGCCCTTGTGGTTGCAATTATTTGTACACTGCGAGAGTTATATTGCATGAAATTACTTTTGCAAAATTCAACATATTTATAACTTCTATCGTATTAATATTTGCACTTTAAGCTCTTGTATTAATTTGCTTATTGCGTTAATAATAATATGCTGAGTTAACCATAAATGATTAGGTACAGTTTACCGAAGTATCTTATTAAACGTATTCTTTCAAAAGAAACTTATAACTTTGTTGTCCTTATTAGCATTAAGATGCCAAAAACTGATAAGTGTGTGCTACGTAACAGCAGTGCTTCTTGTTAATCCTGATAGCATTCTTATAGCGATTATATTTTGAAACAATGGTCGCACGATCCAGACACTAGACCTAGATATGTCAATCAACTGCCCACAAAGACATCGCATATCATGACCTTCAATACACGATAAAAGTATTTTAATTTCATAATCCACATAACAGACCTTGCGTTTGAGATTTATGAACTATGTACTGTCGTAACGAAAGGGTTTGTTCAAGTTGTGAAAGCTCTTGCCAAATTTTTGGTCGTTAGGAAAATTTTAATTAGTATTTAGTACCTACATTGCGTAAGTATGTTGTTTTAAAGTTTACTGACATATGATTTAAATATTTACGTAAACTATTAGTGAGTGAATGGGTACATAGTACGAGAAATCAACACTTGTTGAAGAGGTCAATGTACGTTCACACGCTAAATATGGATCGTATCATTGTATATCACTTACATGGAATAGTTTGTTATTTAGCTTTTCCATTTAGTTCATTTATAAAATACAAGTCAGTTTTTATAACGTTATACCTATGTGATGATTTTTTTGTAGAAATCCTTACTGTTCTAGGTAAACTCAGTTATAGGCATCCCCGAATTGTAAAATAAATCTAAGATCGTGATAATAATCGAATAGGTAGGTAAGCACGACATTCATAAATGTAACACAGGAAGGTTGATATAATTGTTAAAAAAACAAACGTCTTAACTAAAACTAGCGTCACTAAAAGCTTATAAACATGCAACACATTTATTACAATAAAAAATGTATCGAAGCCTAATTTGGCATGCACGCATTCATCATTCAGGTGTGAAACATGATGGTTAAATTAATTATTTAATGGACACAATTTGTCAGCTGATACTCATTTAACGAAACTAGTCCATTTGATAGTTCCGCGTCGTGATTTAACTGTCCCTGATTTGGTTATAAAAGCACGGATATTAGTTGAAGATCTATATTCTATAGCATTATATTATCTGTGCTGAAAATCAACCTTGTGGTCAAAATCTTATCGGACCAATCGGTACAATGTACTCATTATGTAGCTCAAAGGTTATACAACATTCTAAGAAGAAAACTAACAATAGATAATGAATGAATTATTTAGTAATAGTAGATATTGAGCGTTTGTACGATTTTGATTGAAGGACAGTATGAAACTATGGCATAATTTGAATCATTGAATTATCATAACCATTTGTTAAATACATATAAGTATTATTATGATATTGGAAAGATATTGGAAAGGAAATTATTTAACAGCTTAGAATATCTCTACCTTTATCAAGGATATGTGTATATCCTGTTACTTCAAATATCAAATAATAAATATAGTAACGACTTTGATAAATTATCTTTGAAAAAATGAAATGTCATCGCATTCAAAAATCAAAAAGTAAAAGTGTTAGTTACTTACGTGCGGGCTAAATTGGTAGAAATGTCAAGAATAAGTTCACCCACGCTCGCAAAATCTTCGGCGTGCCAGTCACCTTTGGGTTGAGATACCACTGCAAAAAACAGTAACATTATATTATGTATTGTACATCAGATGTAAAGTATTTCAATGTCTTTATAAAATGCTGTATATATAAATATATCTAGTCTATATATAAACCCCTGTACCGAGAGATTAATTAAAAAAAAGGTATGCCAAAGAGCCATCTACATATATATACAGTTTTCCAGTTATAATTAGTAGTATCCATACTAATATTATAAATGTGAAAGTAACTCTGTCTGTCTGTCTGTTACTCAATCACGCCTTAACTACTGAACCAATTTGCATGAAATTAGGTATAGAGATATTTTGATACCCGAGAAAGGACATAGGATAGGTTTTATCCCGGAAATCCTACGGGAACGGGTTTTTCTTTGAAAACGCGGGCGAAGCCGCGGGCGGAAAGCTAGTTTTCTATAAAATTCAAGATGTTCAAAATTTTGGTCGACTGATCATCATAAACGCCATTAATTTATTGGTGAATAATCTGCAATTAGTGTCATATTATAATCAAAAGGTTACTGTATAGCTGTTAAATTACTAGTAATTTGATTGGACCTGGGAATGCAAATTATAGGAATTTCAAAGGTTAAGCAACTTAATATTTGTATGTCAAAAAATGACCGGTACTCATAACTTTATAATTATATTATTCTCAATACATATATACTTGAAAATGTTACCCAAATGTTAGCAGGTCATATAATTTTTCGGCTAAATAGCATGATAATCATGACCGAAATATTTTTTTTATTACAAAGTTCATACAGAGCAACAAAGTAAAAGACTCATTAATTAAAAAAATATGTTGACTTTAAATACAATTTACCTAAAATGTTACGAAAGTCGGTCACTGGATGAACCCAAAGGCAAAGGTTAATAACCTGTTGTGTAAAGGTTGTGTACAATAAAAACATGACAAAAATAAAATGGTAAAAATAGCAAAAACTTACATATCCTCGTTCTGGCATCAAGATATGCTTGGTTGATGGCTTCGTAAGTAATGCATGTATGTTGGCCGTCGTACGCGCTGCAACAAAAAGTTAGATTTAGCGTTTACTGCAGGACTGAGGTAAAATTTGTCTGTTTAGGGAAAATATTGACGATAGGTTTAATTAATACAGAAAATAAACTACAAATTAAGAACTTTGGGAACATTGATAAACAGGCAATGACCTTTTTCACAAGCAGGTAAGTACTTGGGTTGTTGAGGAAGTGATTATGAGGAAGAGGAGGAGGAAGAGGAATTTTCACACGCAAATTTGGGGGATGCGGATGAGGATGAGGATATTTTTTTAGGAAGAGGATGAGGATGAGGAAGCGGAAGAGGAAGCGGATGAGGATGAGGATGATAGGATATTAATATAATCAAGTCGAGTCACTTTTTTATTTAGATAGATTAGGTTTTGTCGAGTTATATGCATCTATTAGAGTGCGACTCGTGACTCAAAAAGTATACCTACATAGGTATTAGGTAGGTATAAGTACAGGCGGTCGCGGAAGAATTCTAACAAATACCCGCGGCCCCATCATTAAAGCGGCTCGACGGAACACAGTGGGGTTTTAGTCGGTAAGAATCCGACATAACCCACGGCTCCTTCCCCGGGGGCCGTGGGTATCTTTGGAAGATTTCCCCACTATAAAAAAAAAAAAAAAAAAAGGTATAAGTACAGGCTTTGTAAATTCGCCGCCCGATCGAATCGGCCTGGCATCGCGCTGCACGTAGCGAGTAGGTACGTTGTCATAGATACGGCATCCTCATAAATTTCCTCAAAATTTTGAGGAAGCGATAGCGGAAGAGGAATTTTTTAATTTTTATTTTTGAGGATGCGGTAACGGTTGAGGAACCCAAAATATTGCGGAACGTCCGCATTATGAGGAAGCGGAAGAGGAATCCTCAACAACCCTAGTAAGTACCTAAAAGTAGGGTAAACGTCATAATAGAAACACAAAAATAAATTGGGGTTAAAATGTTTATGCTAATCAAAGGCTGTAGAAAAGCTAATAAAGCTAATTATGACTACAAATATACGGATATTGGAAAGATAACTGACCACATTATTTGCATAACATAATAGGAAATTGTGTCGTTAATAAAAAATATAACCAAATATATCTGCGTTTTTTTTTTATTTCGTAAAGCTGTGTTCTACATACCGAGAACATAAGTCATTAGCATACATTTAAAAAAATATATTTTATTCTATTGTTGAGCGTGAATATAAAAAAAAGTTTTTAGTAAAATTGTGATTGAAGAATCTTTACGATGCGTTACCTAGATTTATTAAATTGCGTATTTAAAAATAATAAATATAAGTAAATACCTACAACGTGTCATCGATATTAATTATTATTAAAGTATGTTTTGAGTAGGTATTTATTTTTAGATAAACTTTCTCTTTTGTTTATTTTAGAAGGTAATCTTTGGATCATTTGTAAGAAATGTAATTGATAATAATGGTTATTTTAGGATTGATATTAAAATATCTAATCTTTAAACATCTTAATCGATAGAAAGGAGGTTATTACGAACAAACATGTTTACAAAATGTTGAAGCAGAAAGTCTTTAAAAAGTTCGAACAAGATCTAAATATGTAGGCTTTAAAGAAATTGGTTAGATTAGCTGGAACTTGCTAATAAGGCACTTAGTCTAGACTTTGTCGTAATGTTAAACTATTTGATGATTACCTTATTCTTTCTTGATGAACATCAATATCAAACCAATGAGTAAGTTATAGTAATTAAATATTTATTTTTATTTGGATTAGTGAATCAATTAT
>CAJQZN010018683.1:0-12435 GCA_907164685.1 Colias eurytheme | reverse complement strand
AATTCATCAAATACAGTTTACTATGATGCCGAAGCTGAAGCAACTACCTATGAAAACGTATGTGTTGGAGAAAAACATTGGGATGAAGATAATTTATGGAGAGATAATTTAAGAAGAGTATCTCATAGACATGCTCGTTCAATGGATGATTTAGATGCTATGCCAGATTCTATTCATTTAAATGTCGATCCAAGAAATTTAAATAGTATAAAACGTGTTAAGAAAAATGAAACAAAAAAGGTAAACAGAAATGTAACTTACGTTAACTGTGACATACAAGCAGAACTTTTAAGGAACCAGAATAATACAGAACTGCGCAGGGTCGATAACGACGAAAAAATATCAGATGACAACGATGTTTACGTGAGTCTTGCAAATGAACTTGACTTAGGAAATGAGCAGTCTGATGAGGGTGTTTATGAGCAATTGACAATTGATTCTGCGGAAAATTCCTTGACAGTTAAAGACAAATCAAGCGATTCTAACAAAAATCAAGAAAAGAATAGAAAACAGTTTGAAATTGATAGAGAAAAATTGAGACAGTGGGATTTGATGTCGAGTGGATTAATGAAAGGTGGGTCTGGGCGCGTGCGGGGTGCGGTCGTGGGTATGAACTTAAACGAAGCTGCATGTGGTTCCGATAACAGAATTGAAAATGCA
Organism: Colias eurytheme; assembly: GCA_907164685.1. NCBI lineage: Eukaryota > Metazoa > Arthropoda > Insecta > Lepidoptera > Pieridae > Colias > Colias eurytheme. Next base: position 11,775 of record CAJQZN010018683.1, on the reverse strand, counting down.
AGCAACGAAGGTATCCACTAAGATTCTGTGGTCCCGTAAAGAACACTATGTAAGTTTGATTTCCATTCAATTATAGGCAAAGCAAAGTCACTTTCGCGTGTATTCATTTGGCATTTTTATGTATTCACACTCGTGGAAAGCATTTAAACAAGATAAGGTGTACAGAAACACAAAAGCATGTTTTAATTATAACATTGTACATAATAATACTATCACTCAAAATGTAAATAGGTAACTTGTTACTTGCACACTTTATCGTGTTTATAAAATATTTAAAATAACTCCTTTCTGTAATTGTATCTGTATAATTATAATTGATATTAATCTTTTCCAGCTTCTATGACGATGTCAGGTACTAATTTAGAAACTAACACACACAATAATCAAGTAAATCAGCAAACACTATCAAAGAAAGCATATCTCGGAAGCAATACATCGATTGGACGCAGTAATAGAGATGGCAATATACCAGTTAGGGCAGTTAGTCCACGAGTAAGATGGGTTGAAGACAAAACAAACGAGCAATATGGCTCACAACAGATGTCAGCATCGCAACAAAACGTAAGATTTTTAAATAGTAGATAATAGTAATGTAAAAAAATATCTTCCGTTTCAAACAGGTAATTTTTAAAAGAATAGAAAACAAGTTTTTTTATTGAGTTTGAAGATACATAAAATTTTGGAGGATATACCTAATCATTTTATTTTTATTTTAGTTAAATACATTATCAGCAAACGAAGAATCATGGGCAACAGCAAGGTCACCTTCTAGAATATCCCAACAGCCTATTAGTGCTGTCAGCCCTCGAGTAAGAAGATATACAGAAACTGAAGAAATGGTATGAATTTGATCATTTTACTTTATCATTGGTTTCATTAATTTATTTTATGTTACGCTTTTATGATTTTATGTTTTATTTGTTTTGCATTGGCATTTGTTGCATTTCTTAGCAAAAGGTGCAGTCGCAAGTTTTAAGTGAAGTGCCGACAGCTGGAGAGCTTCTGGGAAGAAGTCACGAAGAATTGGTACTTCTACTTATACAATTGCGAAGGCGTCACGCTGCAACGCATCGGTCGATAGAACAATGCTGTTTACAAATTAGTAGTATAGAGGTGCATATGCTTTTGTTTGTTTTATTTCCATGCCATATTTTATGTTTTATGTATTTATTTGTTGAAAGCATTATCCAGGTTATCAAAAGCTAATTCAAAATCTTATTCATAGGAATGTCTCAGTTCATTAAAAGCTATAGAACGGGAGGAGAGCTTACGTCGTTTAGAACAGTTAAAGATGCAATTGATGGAATTAGAACAGCAATATGCTAAGAGTAAACCGTTAGTGCAATTGGTGGATAATATGGTGAAACTGGGATCTTTGTATAATAGACCGGGATCCACCATTGAACGGTTGGAACGCAATCAACGACTCAGGCAAAAGGTGCTCGCTGAACACGCTTTGGAGCAACAACGGTAAGTCTTAAGGAACATTTTCTAATTTATCTGTAATTTTTGCTTCACCGTTACTAGTCCTTTCTGCAACTCTTATTTCTTCTTTACTCCTTTTCATATCCATCTACGTGGTCGTTTCCTTTCTTATCCATATTTTTCTTATTACTTATCCTTAAAAACTGGCAATCCCTTTGCATGGACGTTAAGTTTCTGAAAATATTTTCAGGAGGGTTCTGTTCACCTAAAATTAGACGACCCATCCAACACATTTGACTCGAAATAACAAAAAACATTGATTTAAAACTTTTCTATATTTAAATGTAGTTCTATAGTTTTAAATATTTTATTATAGGTGGTTGGAAAGTGCAGCTGCAGGTAAACCTTTAGAAACAGAAGCGGCTAGAGTCCGTGTTGCGGAACTTTGGGCTCTAGAGCAGGAGTTAGCTGACGAGGCTTCTATCCTTCAAGGATTGAAAACTGATAAAGATGCTATTGATTCCTTGCTAACAGGTAATTTTAATGCAGAAAAACATTTGTTGTCAATAATTTATTTTCTTTTGATAAGTAAATTGTAATAATTGGATGATTATTTTCATGATTTTTGTAATGTGTCGTTGGCAGAAAATATTTTAGGTCGCATATTCACTTATGGGTGTTTGTACAACAATAGTTAAAAATGAAATCTTATTTTTTTACTCTTTGTTCACTTAGTATATTTATGTATGATTACTGTACGTAAGATAATTTATGCTATGAAAAAATAATTCAATAGATTTGTGTTATTTAAAGAGGATAATGTTTTCTTTTTAACAGGAGTTCGTCACAAACTAGACACCGTTAATATGGACGACATGAGTCTTCCCGGAGGAGGTTTAGAAGCCGAGTTGGCGCGAGTCCATGCAATGTTGGCGCACAATTCTAAGGTTTATAAGGTTTTCATCTATACATGCACTTATTATTTTTATTATAAATACTTATTTGGGTTATATTTTGGGTGAATGAGAATTTTTGTTTTAGATATTATGTCTGGTCAATTTTGATGGCATGGTATTTGTTCAATTTTGTGTTTCCTTGCATGCCTTAGTTGTTCCTGTAAATAGTTAAAATTGTGGAATGTAATTTATTTATAATTAAAGAGTTGGTTAAAGACCTGTTTCTAGTGTGAAAATACTTGTGACTAACAAATAACAATTTATGTTAAGATAAACTCAAAGTAAGATTAATAAGACTAAGGGCCGATTATTCAATGCTTGGATAAAACTTATTCGTCGAATAATGTATAAAACTACCATTTTAAAAACGTTTTCTAATTGCCCGTATTTGACAGTTTACGTGACATTTTAATATTATCGTGTAATACTTTATTGGACGGATAAGTTTTATACAAGCATTGAAAAATCGGCCCTAACATTAGAAAAACAATTAAGTAGGGAAACAGCAATTGATGGTAATAACCATCGATTTTATTGAACATCAAAAGGTTCTCTACCTTGGGAAATTTGTAGCAATGTGGTCGGTATGCCCAAAGTTTTTAAAATTGTTCAAACGTACCTACAATTAAATAAAAATCAAGTAGGTATATAATTTTTTTAATAGTTTTATGAGGCTTCGTTTCTAACTAGCATGTTTATGTTCCTGTTTTTTGTCAAAATTGTATAGATTCAATATGTTACAATTATTAATTTTCTTCGTGTGCCCATAATCCGTTTGGTGGAGTTTTTAAATAAAAGAGAACATCCATTCAAACATTTATTACCGACTAGCGGTCCGCCCCGGCTTCACCCGTGGTACATGTTTACGTTTTCTCTACATAAGAACCATCCTCTTACTTCAAGGAATATAATAAAAAAAGAATTATCAAAATCGGTTCAGCCGTTCTCGAGTTATGCGCTTAACAACACATTTTGCGATTCATTTTTATATATAAGAGAAGATTAGATAACTGAAACACATTATTATTCTGTCACTGTTTCTATAATTTCCTTGTTATTGTCACTTACGTTGAACTGATAGTGGCGTACCTTGTTGTTGGCGTAGGTACTTAATCATTAATTTACTATTTATTGTAAGGTACCTTTTTATAAATAAAATATTCTTATTATAATGACGATTCGAAAGTGCTTCTAAAAGAAGTCTAATTGACTAAATAAATGTTTGAGTTTGAGTTTAAAACCTTTAGCTTTATTTTCGAACAGAAACTAGAACAAACGGTAGCAGAGAACGCTCGCCTGGAGCGCGAGTTACAGCAGCTGCGTCGCGCGTTGCGCGCCCGGCGGGCCGCGCCGCAACCCAGCCCGCACACCGCTCCTACCGCTATGCTGGAAGATGGTAAGTACATTGTATGGAAATATTAAAAAAATATATATTAAAAATTACTTTTAAGATTAAATAGCTACCAACTGAACCCGCTTATGCTTGGACTTGAAGATGGCAAGTTAATTATATGAAAAATATATTAAGAAGACGATCATAGAGGCTGTCGATAGAACTGAAACCTTCAATGTTAGAGGACAGCTAGTTATTTTATATAAGAAACTTCACGAAAAAAAAGATAACAGTGATAGAACTTTCGGTGAACCGTGAAACTTGAAAGTGAAAACATCTAACATAGAATATCAGAATTAAGACAATACTTGTTTTTTCAATACTAATCATTTAGATATTTTAGTAGATTTTTGTACGCCAGTGTTATCTATCCCCTTATATTTGATCTCTACTTACCCATAAAAATAATTTATTGCACAGAAGTGACACGAGTCCAACAACTAGTGACAGCGTTGCAGCGTCAGCGCCAAGAACTGAGTCGTGCGGTGCGACATCTCACGCAGCAGTCGCAAGCCTTGCAAACTACGCATAATGCCATGCCAGGTAGGTTTTGAAGAAAATGTTTATAGATATTTTATGTATTCAAATTCAAATGTTCAAAAAAAATTATGCTAAAAAAAGAAGAAAAAAATATCAACCTAATTTTTTTTTATTCGTACCATTTTTGACGTGATAACGTTTTTAAAATCGTTTTAGTCGGGTGACATGTTCAGAAACTTGTGTCACACCAAAACCTCACGAGCGCGATCGCAGGTATAACGAGAGAGAGACGGACCGATCTCCCGTCTCATCTCGAGCGCTGCCATCAATAAGACGTTATCACGTAAACATCTCGATCGTAAACCTACTTTACAAACAACCAATTTTTTTTTGTGTATGATTTTTTTATTTTCATCATTCTATGCAAATGTTTCAAGTTAAGGAACGTTGGCTATTTAGAGAATTTTATTATGTTAATTTCTAGCAAGTACCCACAATTTGTAATCGATTTATCTATTTAACATAATTATCAAAAATAATAGCATAGGTAATTTACTCTTAGGCAAAAATCGTCCCACCTCGTACTGGCAAGAAACGAACCTAGATACCGGGCATACAATCGACCATGGCCAAGATTACGACTACGAGAGTCAGATCTTGCCTCCAGGGCATTACGGGCAGAGTAATGTGGAGCCGTTGTATGTGGATACTAGGGGACCAGGGGACGTGACGTCACCAATGACTAGTGAAGATATGCAGCATTCGGCTTTCGGTACCTTTTTAGATTTTTTTATGTTATAAAAAGATCCCAATATATGCATAACGTCGTCCATAATGTAATATCTACACAATATGCTATGTAATTTTGAGCAAGTTTGTGCCCTTTTCATTTAATTTTTTATTCTAAACTATATCTCTGATTTAAATAAGGGTTTAATCATTTAAGAATGGTTGCGTAAGTGTTAAAGTGTAGATACTATGTAGATGTAGTAAAAAAAAATAAAAACTATCACACTCTCATACAATAAAAATGTATATTTTCAGGCAACTTATCTAATGTGGAGAAGCAAGAAATAAAAACTGTACGCATCGTAAAACGGGAAAGTGAACGACGTCAAAGAGATAGAGAACGATCTCTCCAACCAATGACCGACTGGTCATCTAACATTACCAATATCGACCAGTTCCTAGAAGAAGAATTAGTTCAACCCTTGAATAACTACCGAGCGTCATCTCTACCAAGAACAGATTATAACAAATTTGAAGAATATTATGCCAAGCAAAATACAGAAGCACCTTACCTAAGATTCGAGAAGAACATGGAATTAAGTCCTAAATATCCATCGAGCCCATCTTTATCCAACTATGATTACTCCCGGGACATTTCTATGAGCAGCTACACTAAAAGCTACGATAGATCTGGTTACGACAGAATGTCATTATCCAACCAATATTTGAATAGCCCTACAGACAGTGCAAGAACATTAACAAATGACCCCATTTCGAAGACCAGTAGCGTGATGAGTTTGACGAGGTCTAATATAGAATTGTCGCCGATATTTAAAAGCGAAGCTGCTAAACAGATAATTACAGAAATGTCGGATACGCAGAAAAATGGTTCTCTCCATAGACGTCAAGTTCCAAGGGAAAAGAGGAGGCACTACACGGCACCGCATCATTTGAGTGCTAAAACTTTGAATGAGTTGCCAAAGGATAGTTACAAACATGATGTAAGTTGAAAATATTTTTTTTTTTAATTTTTGTAGGATTGTGTTGATGTAGATGTATTGATATTGCGGCCTGCAGGTGCGTATGGTGGATGCTTATCGCTTTACTTCATTTAACGGTTCTGGGATTTTTTTTATTAACCTTTTGAAAAGGATGCTCTTAATGGGTTAATTCAAAAAAAATCTTCAAATTAACCAAAAGATAATTTAACTTTTTATCATAACTCAACATTAAAAGTACTAGCATTAAAATAAAGAAACAATTAATAGGATGGATTTGACAAACGCAATTTACTTTGCGTTTTATATGAAGGCTTATTGTCGAGCCAATATTTTAATAGGCAACATTTGACGTCTATCAATTTTATCTTCCAAGAGAGGTAACCTGCTTAAAAACATCGATTAAAGTGAATTAATCGATACGGATTTGAAACATTTGTCAATCGAATTTATTGATTTATGATAATTTTTATTCACAAGTAATCAATGCATTCGATTCTAGATGTCAGATTTCGATTTTTAGAGTAACGTCTCTGGTATTTAAAAAGAAAAAAGGTTTATTGACACAAAATTGTAGTGACGTCAGTTCTTCAATTCAGAAATTGTTTATTATGTTTAAAATGGTTGATCAGTAAAATGAAATCTTAAAATTACTTGTATCAGTCATTGTTATTATAAATATGTAGTCGTAATTGAAAAAAGTCAAGCAAATGTGCAGTTCTAACAAAACGAAATATCATGTTATTCTATGTCGTCGTTACTAGGTTACGTTCTTGAATTTTGTTGAACTGTCAAATGTTGCCTATTAAAATGGCTCTACTATAGGTAGGGTTTGATTTATTAAAAAACTAGACAAGAAAAGAAGCCTCGCAAAGTGGGGCTCTGCCGTCTCATCCTGCACATGTCGGACGTTTGGTAAAATTAAATTCTCAGCATAATGTGTTTTTGTGTGCATTGTTAAGTAAAGTGTTTTTTTTTTGTTTATTTATAACTAGCTATCCGCTTGCGGCTTCGCCCACTTTATCTAAAACCTAATAAATGATATACGTCTTAAACCTTCCTCTTGAATCATTCTATCTTATAAAAAAACCGCATCAAAATCCGTTGGGTAGTTTTAAATGTGATTTATACTATGAAGTGATAAATTCAATTGACAGGCCATGGGCCGTTCGGTGGACGACGCGGACATGGAGCGAGCTCTCCGCGGTGCAGCACCCGACGTGGTTCGCTCAGCGCTGCCCAACAAGCCCGACTCTATCGACCAGTTACTCGCCGCGCCGCAGAAGATCGTCATCCCAGAGCGATATATACCCGAGAAGGTGGGTACCTGAGATACTGATCGATTTTCTTTAGGGACAAATAGGTGATCAGAAGATCGTCATCCCCGAGCGGTACATTCCTGAGAAGGTGAGTGTGCTACGGAACTGTACCATCTTGTTCCGCCATCCCCATTCTTCCATTGATTGTCGAGGCGCACAGATTCTAGGCATCGCCATATGGTGGACGTTCCATGTACCCGGACTAAGCGGTTCGATTCCACGTTTTTTATCCGAACCGCGAGGGACTGGAACATGCTTCCTGAGTCTGTGTTCCCCGACGAGTACAATATGGGGGGTCTTCAGCATCGCGATCACTACGGAGTACACGGTGACGGCGTCCGCTCCGCTCAACACTTAGAACGCTCGCTTCGCCACCGGCAGCTTGATTCTAAAAATAGCCTAATTTAGAAATCCAAGGGTTCACATTATTGAGTTCATATTTACGGGTCAGATTATTTTATTGTATTTTGAGACTGAATTACTTGATTGCAAATTAAGCTATTGCATAGGTTCTATCGCGGGCCTTGAGTGCTGGGACCGAATTCAGAAATTCCGTAACGAAAAAACCTCACGCTCCCCACTCCGACGGTCACGGAGGTGTGGCTTGAAGGCATAGCATGCAATAGCTTTACCGCGGCAGTCCCCGAGTGTCACACGTCTTTTGTTTATTTTTTACAAAGATGTATTTCGCAATTCTTTAGCAATAAACTGTTGGTCAAATTCAACTATACATAGTTATTTATTTCTAATCTTCTTATTTACAGCCGCCAGAACTATCTCCTGAAGAACAACAGAAGAGGCAAGAAAAAGTTGAATCTATCAAGAAGATGCTTACGAGCTCTTCAGGAGATGCAAGCAACAAGGTACTTGGAAACCAATCAACTTAACATGTAAAATAGATTTAGTTCCCAATACTAATTCACCCGGAAAATAGAACTTTTAACCATAATCATAATTAAAAACAAATTATCAAAAGACGACGATAAGAGAGTATTATAATGAAATATTATAATTTGGAATATTATAATGAAATAATTTTTCTAACCTTACGTTTATCATTTCATATTTCATAATATCATTAAATATATATTGTCTCCTAACCTTTTGTCGAATCTTCAAATTCATTTTCACTTTATTGAATAAATGTAGTCTTGCATCCTGTCTTGTTCCGCTTTACATATATGAATGTATTGCATGTTTCATTATCATTCTCATTATTATCAAGTATACTTCTATGTTATTCAAATGTATCGTAAATGTGCTTGCAGATGATCATTGAGTAGTTAGAGTTCACTTTTAAATTACTACTATTACCATTGAAAACACTGTCCTTTTATTCTCTAAATCTTAAACTATTAAAATTTCAAATTTAAATTTTCATACTGTTTTACACATTGTATTTATCATCAAATTGACCATCTTTGATCTATCTATTTTGATCCTCTTTATCACAATTTCTTGTATTAAATTAGTTTTCATCATCAATTACCCAAATTGTTTATTTCTTTCTTAAACGTACTTTGTCATTTTTAATGTAAACTTAAATTGTTAATTGCATCAGTTTGATCTCCATCTTTTCTAATAATTTTTACATCTATATCATTACAAATATTAAGTTACCATAAACGTATGTTAATCCTAATATTTCAAGTAGAAAAAAACCCTATAAAAGGATTGATATTATACATATCTATTAATATCCCACTTTTGACACTAAAATCATGAAAAATAAAAAATGGTTGTCTGTAAAGTCGGTTCACTGACGATAATTGAACGTGACAACGTCTTAAGGCCGACTGTGCTTCTTTGTCGCTCGTTCCGCGCTCTCGCTTGCACTTCAAGCCTTACATGGAACGCCTCAGAGCGAGGTAACGCCGCATGAGTCATGTTTTTTCGTGCGTGCTCTTTCGAATTATAAGACGTTGTCACGTCAAAAAATACATTTTTGACACTAAAACCACGAAAAATAGTAAAAAATCATCTGGAAGCACAAAGCTTGTTGCTTCGAATGTTGGCTGTACATAACGAGCTGTATACATGTTAGAGCCCGGACGGCGAGAAACGGCAACGGGAACATTTGCTTCAGATGAATCAGATTCTCGCCAAGCAGGTCACGGAGATGAGCAAAATTATAGCTGGTAAGTTTGAGGTGTGTCGTTTTTGAGAGCTGAAATTTTTATATTTATTAAAAAAAAAATTTCTGGATATGAGAAAGGTCACTTCTAAAATATAGAAGGAAGCGCATTTTAAGACCAAATTAACTTAATATAAGGCGAGATTGTGGTCAAGCGCTTACCTATTTTCAATAAAAAAAGTTATCTCTTAAATAATATTATGGCTCTTTATTTAGAAAAAGTTAATTTTTTCTATAATAGTATAATTGGAAATGACCTAATTTCACGATGGCTCTTTAGCTAGAAAATGTTAATTTTTTCTATAGTATGGGAATGACCTAATGACTTAACGTTGGAAGAGCTGCCTCTTCAGAATAATGATGACTTTAAAATATATTTTTTTGTAAGAAGGCTCTCTTGGACGATTACGATTACGATGATTTAGATTTTTTGAATGAAGTTTGTCGTTGGATGTATTAAATTGTTTATAAATAAGTTATTTCTGATTTTTTCAATAATTTAATAAACTGGAAAAACAATTTAATGCATAATATAAGTGTTTAATTAACTCTTTTTTTTGCTACGTAATCAATAATTTCACTGTAGCAGCGTTTTGATATAACTTTATTTTGTTATTTTATTTTGCACTTTTGTTATTTGCATACGCATTATAAGAATTAGCATACGCATGAACGCATGTTTTGATTCTTTTTATGAAGACAGGTACATACCAAAAAAATTAAGTTATTTAAAGCAATAATTTAACTCGTATTATTTTGAACCTGTCTTTGTAAATTTAAAATTATAGTTGATGTGTTGTTGCATTAAAAGTTTATAGTTGCGAATGATTAAAATGATACCGAATTATTTACATGAGGAACACAAATGAGCTATAGAAATACATATTAAATAATACTATGTTCACCATCTTTATGTATTAGTTTTCTGCTCGAGTTAAATATCACAAATGTTGCAGTAGTGTGCAACATAATATTATAGATTTAATAAATAATTTTTCTTCAGTTCTATTTCTTAATTTCCACTGAGCCCTTCGAGTTAATAATCTACTAGAAGTTAAGGTCCAACTTACCAAAATCTAAAATTTTACCCCTATATTTTTTTTGTTTATCCCAAAAGGTATCATTTTAACCCTTGCGTCATGCAAATTCTTATAACACCAGTGACTAACGATCACGTGTGTCCGCAATCCGCATGTAACAATTGGCTTGGTGTCACTCAACAGGAACCAACACAGAGCAAGGGCCGTCCACAGCGAACTGAAACATTTAGCAATTTAGTATCCATATAATATAGCTAAGCACTAAATTGGCAATACGGACGGTCCTTCGAGAACCTTCGTCGCAGCATGGTTTCGTTTGTGCATTTTGTTGTGAGTAGTTTTTTTTTGTTTGTTGCGTTTTTTTTAAGTGAAACTTCTTTAGGCGCGTTGAGAGTAAAATTTTAAGGTCGCGTCATGGCAATACCGTCATCATGGAGTAAGGTGACGATTTTATTCTTTGAATCTTGCTAAAGAAGTTTCACTTCTGACACGTGTGCTCGGCACACACGCACTTTTTTATCTGTGCTTCGTGTGAGATTTGTTTTAACTTCGTTTGTCATTTGACAGTGAAAGCATTAGAAGAGCTGCCTCTTCAGAATAACGCGGAGGATTCCGACCTATCGCCGGACGTTGAATTGCCAATTTATCAACAAAGAGAGAACTTTTTTTCGTAAATAAATGTATTGCTTTTAAAAAAGTAAATTGTCTTGCCTAATAACGAAGCCCCAATGTACATGACTAAACAGCTTTTGCCATATTTAAATGTTATCTTTAGCTAAATATTTGATATTGTTAGCTATTGGTATTGGAACTCGATGTTGCATTAGTTAAAAATATTGACGTTGTTATGCTTATATGGATATTTGTAACTAGATACAGGTAAATATAAAAAATAACATGACCAATTATAGAAGACCCCAAATGCAAAGGCTATTGTGAACCTTTTTAAAAACGATGAAGCTTATCTTCATTGTTGAATACATATTATAAACTTAAATATTATATTCTGTAACTGATAAAATTATATATCAATGAGCTAAAAGTTACTGTTTTTAATGTAAGGTATATTCAATTTGTAAATTAAGTATTAACCTTTATTATTTAAAGAGCAGTACATTTCATACGTTATTTTACAAAAAAACGGTATTACAACATCACAACACTGATTAAACAAAGATTAACGAATTCGAAAATGAAATTATTATAATACTGTATGTATGTATGATTAACCTGTTTAAACTTAAGGTTCGTAATGTTTGTGTATAGTACATATCAAACGAATACCATATTATTTGTATCTT
>CAJQZN010018679.1:0-14099 GCA_907164685.1 Colias eurytheme | reverse complement strand
TAGGATGACAGGATGCATTTGTTTGCACTACTAGACCAAGCCCTTAATTAATCATGATTGGATTCCTTTTAAGATCATTTTTAGATCTGGCAAGACAGTTAACTGATCATCACAGATGTCACTCGCACCTTGATGACAGATGTTTACGCGCCAAACAATTTTAGACAATGGTGTTGGTTTGCTGAGTGGCGCCTGTTTTGTGTTCGTTCATCGTATTTATCACTGCATTTCAACTAAAATATTACCTATTAGACGCTTTCATGTTCTTTTGAATGAAATAGTAAATAATTGAAGTGTTAATTGTTGTTACTATGTAGTATACTTTTACATTAGACTTGACCATTGGGCGCGAACGACAGGTGTTTAACTGGCCTTGTCCTGAAGCATCCTAGTGGTTGAATTTATACTGTTTTTACGTGCACGATGGCTGCGGTAACACCCCGGCGATCTTCTCGCCTTCCTCACACGCATACTCCAAAAATGTCTGAGAGGAAAAAGGGGTTATTTGTAACTGAAGCCGAAGCTTCTAAAGAGTCATTGACGAAACACAGAAGACTTTCAGTCGTAGACAGTGAGAGTGATAGTGACGATTGTGATTTGGGCATCATAAGCACCCTTGACTCAAGTTCTTGTGACGAAAATGATCCTAACACTCCAAAGACACCTGAGAGAACTATATGGCGTAAGTATTTTATTATATCGTGTTTAATGATAACAAATAGTTAATTACCGTCAATTCCTGTTTCAAAGGAACCTTCCCATAATACTATTTCACATAATTAAGTTTAATATTATTAGAAACGTTTTTCATAGCATATTTGTAATAGAGTTCATTGACCTTATTATTTGACCTAAAACAAGCAAAACTAAACAAATAACTGATAAGATAATTTATTTTAATCACAGATGGAACAAGAAGCCACTCAAGAAAGCTCAAAGAAACAACAGATCTGAAGAATTTCATGAAATCTCCATTCACATTGAAAAAGTATCAAACTAGGTATTCCTGTCCAGAGACAAGATGTTCTTCATCAACTCCAGCTACACCACACTTTCAGAACCACCCTGGTACTCCATCCTCCACTCATTCTTGCACCAGTGTCCACACAAATTCATCTACCTCTAGCCGAGCTAGAAAAAGTCTAGCAAGCCTCATAGCAGACACAGAAAGCTGCAGTAGCTCTCTAAAAGACCTCAACTTTGACACAGATTCAGGCAGTGACTCTAAAGAGAACACACCAACAAAATCAACTAGACGTTCCAAAAGATTCCAGAAAATGACACCAAAGCTACAAAGCTTTAAAGGCATCTTGATGGAACAGAAGAAAAATGTATCCCCAATGAAAACAGCATATGTTTGTTTAACCAAAATGGATTTGACAAACATGATGTCACCTACTCAAATGTTAAAAACTCCCCATAATACAACTGAAGCTAAAGCATCTCCTCCTAAACTATCTCATCGTAGATCTGCTATAGAAATACAAGAAAGTCCTGAATCTACTTGTGACAGTGAAAAGAGCCACAAAAGGTTACATTATGATGATAAAGTGGATACTGGTCCTGTCTCTAAATACCCCAGAATTGATCCAACTACAGCACCTAAAGCTAGGTTATCTCTCTTCAACAGTGAAAGGCTGAAAGAAATTCTTTCAACCAAGTCTTTCTATGGCAAATCCAACCCAGATCTGAACACTAGCATTACCGCTAAAATCTCAAATGCAATCCAAGCAACTGCCACACATAAGCACAGACCATTCAACTCACACTCAAATAAACGTAAGAGAAAACCAGGACAAATCAACATGGGTGTCAGACACAAGATTAAAAAACCGAAAGCCCTTAAAAAACTGAGTCCTAAAGGTTATTTGAATACCTCAGTGACAGAGAAGTCAATTGTTTCTAATAAATCTTTGGTGAACTCTACTATGTCGTCTACTAAAGATGATTCTATGCTAAGCTTGAATACATCTCAAGAAATGGAGCATGGTAAGTAATTATATTTTTTATCTAACTTAGAAAAAGGAGGTTGTTTTTTCTGTATTTTCTTTACGCATGAAGTTCACAGACACAACAGAAAAGAGTTTTTATGCTTAAAAGTTTGTTGACTATTTAATTTAATCTATTGTAATTTGTATGATTATGTGCTACTAGCTTCCTCCTGAAACTTTGTCTATTTAAAGTTTAAAAAACTGTTGTCATGTTTCATTGTCTACAAATCTTATTCCATATTATTATCTGTTTTTTCCATTTATCACTTTATCCAATTGGTCTATATAAATGATAGCCATTAACATCTAATGATAGCCAGTAAAAAGTATACTTTCACATTTTTTCTATTGCATTACTTTAATATGATTTTTATAAGGTAAATGATACTGTACTTACCTGCCAAAGACTTGAATTTTCAGCTTAAATTAGGTCATTATTGATTTGATAACAATATTTTATATTGATTGATAATCTTATGAGTCATTTCTAACAAAATGTTAAGCCAAAAATCTTAAATACATGATAATATTTATCAGTACTTTTTAATTCTTTTCAACAAGGAAAACTTAATGTTAAATAAGTAATTAACTTCTTCCAAATATAGCTTTTTTTAGACCATTCATTTTCTATATTCTTATAGAAATACTTCTACAAATTATTTTACAAATCACTTATAAAGATAGATCACTAATCTCTATTTCTAATTATAAATATAATTAATGAATATTTGTATGTAATATGTTGGTTACACCTTCATACTATAAAACCAATTTGGTTGTAATTTCATACTTACATAAATTAGGGACAATAACATACAGGCTACTTTTAACCTTGGTTGCATGCTAGCATAGCCGGCTCTATTACCTTATTAACAGTCGCAGTAAAATGTCCCTTAGAAATAAGGTGACACTTTACAAAACGGTGGTCCGTCCAATCCTCACTTATAGTAGTGTAGTTTTCGCGCATTGCGCCCCCAGCTCCATACACAAGCTCCAGACGATTCAGTCGCGGTTCATGAGAACGGCGACTGGAGCGCCCTGGTTCGTGCGTAACGTGGACCTACATAGGGACCTAGAACTCCCCACCATAGCCCAATGGATGAAGCAAGCGTCTAAGCGCTACTTCGACAAGGCTAAAAACCACCCCAACCCATTGGTGACAAAGGCCATCGCATACGTCGCGAATCCCGATCCCACTCGTCGTCGCAGGCGGCCGAGACACGTCTTAGACGACTCCGACGACGACATTACCAAAGCTAACGCACGGCTAGACGCGGCGATTGAAGCCCAACGTCGAACCAACCGCGACACCGCACACACCACAGCAGAAAGCGTACACCGTCTTCGCCGGCGAAGACGAGGTCCCTTGTTCCGCGTTCTCGCGCCCACCCGGGTGAGCGCCCGTCCGATTAGGGCCCTTCTGGCCTCCTCCACTCAAGCGACAGCTCAAGCCGAGGTTCGTGGTCCCCGTCAAGGGGGGACGCCCTTGTGCATGTCGCTACCAGGGTGAACCTTCAGTTCACCCCCGCGTCCGCGTTAAAATGTAGAAGCCCTTCTGGCTAACATTGAGAGACACCACACAAAAAAAAAAAAAAAAAATGCATGCTAGCAGATTTTTTGTTTAAAATATCTACAAATATTTTGCAAGTCATTGAAGATAAGGAGAAATGTTCAATCTTATTACAAATTAATTCATTAAATCAGCAAATACATTTATGTGTTAGATATATTAAGAAATCAAATGTATCCATAAGTTTTAACAAAAATTTAATAAAAATACTTGTGTTAGTACACAGGCAATAATTTTTATCCTAACCAAACCAAAACAACTTTACAGACAAAACAGATCCATTCGACAAAGAAAAACAAACAATTGAAGCCCTCCTCAGTCAATGGACAGAGGAAGAAGACCCGGAATCAGAACTGATCCAACAAAAAGAATTGCCATGTTTTAACAGTACTGTTATAGAAGAAACTAATTCCATATTCCAACCAATTATAGCCATACCTGTGGCTAGTTCTTTGCCCCAAGATGATGCTGTTATCGTTGAAATTGGTTCCTCAAATGTTCAGGAAATTGGGGCACAAAATGCTACAGAAATAGGGGCACAAAATATAACAGAAATAGGGGCACAAAATGCTACAGAAATAGAGGCAGATGATGCCTCAAAAATAGGGGAAAATGTGCCCCAAGAAAAGGGATCGGAAACAGATGTAGTTATGGATACAGAGAGTCATACAGCAAGTCATGGGGAATTGCCGAATGGGCAGTTTTTACCAGTCGAAGGTGGTTATATTGTGGTTGATGGAACTGTTGTTCATGGTAAGATTATTATGTAGAAAATAGCTATTGAACTTATTATTGTAAAATAAAAATTGGTTGTTTGTAAAGTAGGTTTACGATCGAGATGTTTACGTGATAACATAATGCAGTGGCAGCGCTCGAGATGAGACGGGAGATCGGTCCGTCTCTCTCTCGTTATACCTGCGATCGCGCTCGTGAGGTTTTTGTGTGACACAAGTTTCTGAACATGTCACCCGACTAAAATGATTTTATAAACGTTATCATGTTAATAATTAATATGCTCTAAACTATTATCCATGGATTGATTTATGTAAATCGCCGAAACTTCGATTGCGATCTCGTAAAAGCATTTTTTCCAACTTAAAGAAATAAGAAATCATTCTTTTGATAATAAATAAAATTGATTTCATAAAAAAAAACTATAGATATTGTAACCTTATATTTTTCTTTCTTACACAGTTAGTTTGTAAATAAAACACAATTTATTCTTTACATTTTTTTATTTATATACTGTTAAAACTATAATATTCTATATTACATTCACAGGCCAGCAAGAAATCCCAGATTTGGATGAAATAGAGCGCGAACTAATATTGTTAGATGAGCAAATATTAAAGATGGCGCAGTCCAATAATATTGACGCTCAAGCTGTATTGGCTTCTACTGAAACTATACCTGTTGATGGTAAGTTTATCATTTACTAGCTGTAACCCGCGGCTTTACTCGCGATACAATTTATCAGAAAATACATGTGTACCGAGCACACGTTTCAGAAGTGAAACTTCTTTGGTACAATTCAAAGATACCAAAATCGTCGCTTTACTACATGACGTGACGGTATTGCTATGATGCGACCTTGAAATTTTACTCTCAAAGCCGCTTAAGACGTTTCTCTACAGAAAAAATGATCCCTTATTATAATTTATAATTTTTATAGAGATACTAGCTTTCCGCCCGCGGCTTCGCCCGCTTTGTGCTTTAAACTATCCTATCTCTCAAGTTGGATCGAACTGCACATGGTGTGCGAATTTTATTATAATCGGTTAAGTGGTTTAGGAGTCCATTGAGGACAAACATTGTGTCACTTCACGGGATTCAAGGACAACACACAAACATACAGATAGACATTTATATAAACTTCAAGCAAAAAACTATTATGCTTGTGTGACCTAGACATTTTTTTATTTTATTTTAATAAATTATATTTTTTACCAATAACACGCACCGTATAAAACCATGTATTTCGTCTTAAATAGGAATTCACACAGTCTGGTTTTTAGTTCTTTATTTTTTCAATTATTTTATATCTATTGAGATCTTGCATATTATATTAAATCTTAGTCGTTATATTTTAATTATCTTAATCTTAATACTATTATAAAGGCGAAAGTTTGTAAGGATTTATGGATGTATGGATGTATGGATGTTTGTTACTCTTTCACGTAAAAACTACTGAACCGATTACAATGAAATTTAGCACACATATAGAAGGTAACTTGGATTAACACATAGGATAGGTTTTATCCCGGAAATCCCACGGGAACGGGAACTATGCGGGTTTTCCTTTGAAAACGCGGGCGAAGCCGCGGGCGGAAATCTAGTTAATATATAATTAAACTTGGCTATGTAGGTTTCATTTGTAATACTGAAAATAGACTGTGACTGTGTTTGGAGTTATTAAGTACCTGATTACACTTTTAATTGGAAATTCTAAATTTATAAATTATGTTCTAATTACTTGAATATTTAATGCTCTTAACGCTTTAAAAGTAGCCAAATTGGTATAATTTTTTAACAAGTTATTAGTTAAGATATGAAAATTAATAAATGAACAATCTATACTTTTTAATTATATCACAAGCTGAAGACTGTTTGTTTGAAAAATTCGGTGCTAGATAGTTATCGAGGAAGGCTATAAGCTATATATTATCACGCTAAGACCAACAGAAGAGGAGCAAAGCGAGTAAAACCGCGGGGCGCAGCTAGTGTAGAAATAAGAAATAGAGTTCACTTTAAGACATCATTAAGTTTAATCATGACTTTTAAAATCTCATTATGTATTTTAAAATAATTGACATTAATTTATCAATTAAAATATAAAAAACGATAGGATTTCTCGATTAACAAACAATAAGGGTGCACTCACACACATCAGTCACCGTCAAGTCACCGATGACTGATCGGTGACGGTTTGTGTACGTATCCACAAACACCAGTCACCGTCATGTTGTCCGTCAGTCACGTCGCCGGTTTGACTGAATCATTGAACACATACATCAGGTTAGTCAGTGATTAGACGTGTGTCACGCTAGAGAACATGTAGCAATTATTGACGGTAGCACGACGCTGACTGAACTGAGACGTGACGGCACCGGGTGAGTGGGGATAAAAGTATGATACATGTATGGAAAGATTATTTGACGTGCCTGACCGGTGACGTCACTGATAGATTTCGTGCCGGCGACTGTCGTGTGGGAACAGAGTCATACTAGAACTATTGATACATATTTTTTTTTAATCCTGTCCGGTGACGTGCCGTGACGGTGACTGATGTGTGTGAGTGCACCCTAAGTCAATTTAAATGCTGCCATATAAAAACGAAACTATAGCATTGTTTCTTCATAATAATTATTTTAAAGAAATATATTATGTAATTCAATAGTTACAGTGGACTAAAAAAATCCATACTAATATTATAAATGCGAAGGTAACTCTGTCTGTCTGTTCTTAATCACGCCTAAGCTACTGAACCAATGTTCATGAAATTTGGTATGGAGATATCTTGATACCCGAGAAAGGACATAGGCTACTTTTTATCCCGGGAAAATGACGCAATCCCGGCAATCCCACGGGAACGGGAACTATGCGAGTTTTCCTTTGACTGCGCGGGCGGAAACCTAGTTGTTTATAAATTTTTTGATACTGAAAATATAAAGTGGGAGTGGTGGGCAGTGAAATAACGAACAAACTTAAAATTTTACTTATTGAAACATAATATTTTTATCTTTATATATATAATGTATATAAATCTCGTGTCACAATGTTTGTCCTCAATGGACTCCTAAACCACTCAACCGATTATAATAAAATTCGCACACCATGTGCAGTTCGATCCAACTTGAGAGATAGGATAGGTTTTATCCCGGAAATCCCACGGGAAAGGGAACTATGCGGGGTTTTCTCTGAAAACGCGGGCGAAGCCGCGGGCGGAAAGCTAGTTTACTATAGATATATCTAGCACCGAGAAATACGTTATTCCGCCAATTTTATTAGTTTACATTTTAGTCTCATACTTAAAAAATAGATACATAGATTTTCATAACAGGAAAGTATTAAAAATTCAAAACCGAAAAAAAAAACAAAGAGAACCACTTCCTTCCCTTCGATTTTTTTATCGACTTTTTACAATTTCCAAATTATAAACTGTATACAATGTTAAAAAAGGGCGTATCTGCCGAGCACACGTGTCAGAAGCGAAACTTTTTTGGCAAGATACCAAAATCGTCGCCTTGCTCCGTGATGGTATTGCCATGACGCGACCTTGAAATTTTACTCTCAACGTGCCTAAAGACGTTTCACTTCAAAAAAAATGTTCTTGTATATTTATAAATAATTATTTTTATTTCAGGTAATTCGCCAGTTACGGTAGAAAATGAAGACACAACCCCCAAATTGTTCCCTATTTTTAGCAAGCCTAATCCAGGATTATCTACTCCTACAAATAAAGGTAAGGAATATAATAATTTCTATAAGCCGGTTTATATATATTTATATAAATATTTATATTTTTTATAAGCCGGTTTATATATATTTTTTGTGTTTTTCCTATATTTTAAGGGTTGCCTGGCAGAGATCGCTGCCTAGCGATAAGGCCGCCTTTTGCTTGTTTTATATTATGTGCTGTGTGCTTTTGCATTTGTATTTATTTATAAGCAATAAAGAATTTTTCATTTCATTTCATTTTCATATATGTATTTATTTATATAAACCGGCCAAGTTCCGTATAAACCTTTTTTGTGTTTTATCTGAAAATTTGTACTTTACACAATTGTAGGGTCTTGATAGACAGACGGGAAACAAAGTGATCCTATAAGTTTTCCGTTTTTTTCCTTTTAAGGTTCGGAGCCCTAAAATTAAAGCTATTAGTTATGTCATTATATTATTCTTCTAAAAATAACAGAGATAACAAAAAAGTGGGTAATGATGTTTGTTTGAATCCAAGAATATTATACATTATACAGTGAAAATGAATAATAAATAAATCATATTATAATGATGTCACTAAGTCTTGGGATTTTGTAAGTCAGCTTCAAGAAAATAAATTAACTAATATAGTTTTGTTCAATAGATTTTCTTGTTGCATTTATGCACACAAAATTGTTTAAAACACTTTGACCTTTTTCGATTATATTTTAGTAAATAGATTTTGATATAATTTACAAATGTTCTACCTCATTTACGGACATTTTAAATAGGGCATTCAAAAATGCCATTAATTATAACCAATCTCGATTTTCTATCAAATAATACATAACACGCGACCACAAAAACATTTTAAAGTACTTCACTATATTGTCGTGATGGTAACATTGTTAAAAAACGTTAATAAACATTTTATCGATTATAGAAAAAAGGTAATTATAGTTTTTTAAAAGTAATGAAGTAGTTAAGAGTCGCTTCAAAATACATACTTATAAATACAATACAACTTATTCATTACTATTTTAATCGTAGTTTATAATGTTATGCAGATATGACGATTCACATGTAGATTGCGCTAGAAAAATAAAATGATATATATTTAAAAAACTCCGCCCCCTCCGCCCCCTCTTCGGCCGTGGTACATGTTAACGTTTTCTCTTCATAATCCTCATACTTCAAGGAATTTTATAAAAAAAAGAATCAACGAAATCGGTTCAGCCGTTCTCGAGCTTCGCGCTTACCAACGCATTTGGCAATTTATTTTTATTATCATCAATCATCATCAATACATATAATAAAATCGTAGAAAAGTGATGTCTGTACAATGAAAATATTAAAAAAAAAACTTAGCAGGTGTTATTATTAAATCGATCCTGAACCCAAAACTGTAGTTAAAACATCGAGATAGAATGTACTACGTACTAGAGAGGCGATCGCTACTACACTCTCTTTAACACGAGCTAGAGGTAAGAATCACAAGTCTCTTTAGTCTGTGTCGGACTGTGCTCCCCGCTTGCCGCGTCAACACGTGTTATTGCTCTGTTCAAAATGCCTTCGTGTTTGCTTAGATATTGTTTTAACAGTTCCCATAATACAAACAAAGCCCGAGGAGTGACTTTTCACCAGTAAGTTTCCTTATTATGAGTAAGTCATGCATTTTACTAATATTGTTATCATTTTGCGAAAAATCACCACGCGTTCTGCGTTTCGCGCCATTTTTCATAGACTAACAGCACAGACGTGACACTATCGATGAGTCTGTTAAAAATGTATATACAATATCTACTAGGAAAGATTACCATGGTGTAGTACCTAAATATTTATACTTTTACCCGACTACGCAAAGTAAAACGGTAGGTTATATTAAGTAATATTTCTTTATTTACCTATTTTTATTTATTAAAAAAAGGTTAATCAACAGTTGTTCCAATAGGATTTATAAATAATTATGCACAACAATTACAAATAAACACAACATTCACAGAAACTAATACAGTAAAAGTTCTTTAATCGCGCTTCCTTTATTCGTGTTTTCACTATTCGCGGATTAAAAAAATGCGACCCAATTTCTATATTCACGACTAAAAATTTTTTTTATTCGCGGATTTAATTAGTACATACTACATACATAATAATAAAATTATTCCAATAGGTATCTTACCCAATATCCTTGTCAAATGGACTAATAAGAAAGTAAAATAGATCTTATTACAAGTTTGCCTAAAGTAAGTACATAATATTATGTTCTTAAATGATATCGCCGAGGCCTTTGACACAAGCCGCCTTTGTCGCAAGCCACCTCTGCGGCGATTGATGTTTTTGAGAATGTAAATAAACAGAATGGAAGCAACCTTATAACTCAATAAATAAAGTATATTTTTAAATGTAGTTCCGTTTATAGTAAAGTTACAAAAATTGTGATCGAGTATGGGGGCATCCATAAATTAAGTAAGGTGTTTTTTAAAATTTTCTGCACCTCCCTCCCCCCCTGGTGAGATGTCGTGAGAATTTATTCAACCCCTCCCCCATCCTCGAATCTCACGTGAGATTTTTCAAAATGTGAGTTTCTTATACGTAAACGCCATCAACATTGAATCATCGTATCCATTTAATTAGGGCTATTATAAACCAATACTCCAAAATTCGATTACATCATGAAGCAAAAACTGATAAAACTATTGATTACTACACAAAACGACAAAAGCTTACTAAATTGATATTATTTAAAGGAAATTAAAATACATAGTTTAATATAAAATCATCGTTTTATTAATTCCCTAGTATCAGTACCACCAGATAGTACCGAGTAAACAGATTGCACAATGTGTCGCATCTGCACGCATTGCTTAATCTTTGAACTTGAAGCCACGCCTCGCTCGTTCCACACGTACCCCACCACATCGGCCGCGCGCAATGTTTTTGTTTGGAATAACCCCTCTATACATATATCTCGATGAGTTAAAAATTTTTTTGTCTGTTTGTCTGTATGTTCGTGCACGCTAATCTCAGAAACGGCTTATCCGATTTAGATGCGGTTTTCACTAATATATTGTGGTAAGCTTCACTTAACATTTAGTGTTTATTTCATGTCAATCGGTTCATAAATAAAAAAGTTATGACCATTTAAGTAATCACGGCGAACATTTGCTAAGGCATTCTATACATGAATAACTTTATTACGTAAATTATACGCTAAAGTTATACCTTGACATGTCCAGATGATCATATCGAAAGTACCGTGGCGTGGGGGGGGGGGGTTTAGCTGAGGGGGTAGTAGGGGGATCAAAGGACCTTTATTTCGATTTTTGCTCATAAGTCTAAAACCTGCACAAATAGCATTATGGTTACTTCTAGGTAAATTTTCTACATAAAATGTCTTTAAAATTATGTCGTAGGTATTATATTTTTAACCCTCAACGCAAAAAGAGGGGTGTTACGTCCGCTATGTGTCTGCGTGTCCGTCTGTGCAACCGTAGCTCGCTAACGGGTAAAACGAATTAGTTAGATGCGTTTTTTTGTTACATTAGTTGTTCTTAGGTATAGTGTATCAAAATCGGTTCATCCATTTATTATATATAGGGGTAAAAGTGGGAATGGAAAAAATGAATGTTGTCAGTTATACCCAAGTGATATAGGTATCAAATGAAAATAGACGACCTGTCAGAAACAATTAGTCAAATTTTATCAAAATCGGTTCATCCATTTATTTTATATAGGGGTAAAAGTAGGAATAAATAAATGAATTTTATCAAATATACTCAAGTGACGTATCTAATGAAAGACATGACGTGTAAAGTACAATAAGACATATTTTATCAAAATTGGTTCATCCATTTATTGGATATAGGTATAAAAGTGGGAATAAAAAAATGAATTTTGTCAAATTGGGTATATTTGACAGTGGCATATCAAATGAAAGGGCATGACATGACGTGAGAAGTATAATGAGGCATCTAGGTATTTAATCAAAATCGGTTCATCCATTTATTGGATTATAGCGGTCAAAGTGGGAATGAATAATCGAATGTGGTCAAATAATATACTCAAGCGGCATATCAATTGACGTCTGAATTACAATTAGTCATGTTTTATCAAAATCGGTTCATCTGTTTATTACATATAGGGCACCTTAGGGGTGATATAGTGGGGATAAATAATCCAAATGGAGCACCAAACGAAAGGATATGACGTGTACATATAGGTACAATTAGACGTATGGTTTACATCAAAATCGGTTCTGCCATTTACTAGGGGTGAAAGGGAAAAGTTGAAAGTCTGTGAAAGTAGAAGGATATGGGAGCGGGAGGATAGCCATACCCTGGAAATTTTGAACTCTTTTGTACCTAAGTTTTTTTAGCTCAGTTTAGTAATAAATTTGACTATCAGTTATTTTGTGTTATTATTTATTTTATTTTATTTCTTAAATGTAAAATAATCTGTAAGTACTTATAATTTAGTTGTTTATGGTAGTACGTGTTTCAAGACATGTTTACTCAATAATTGTGTGTTAATTAGTAACTACTATGCAGTCACTATTCCACGCGGACGAAGTCGCGGGCACAGCTAGTTTAAAAATATATTTAAAAATATATATGCCGGCCGAATTGAGAACCTACTACTTTTTTTGAAGTCGGTTAATAAATATTAAATTTAAATATATATTTTTTTAGTGAAAATTTTTATTTTCTTTTGAAATAAATAAAGTAAATTTTAAAATATGATTCATTCTCAGATTCAATAGATAAAAACAAGAAAAAGTCAATACTGAAAAACGGTAGTGATCAATACGTAATCGACGCGGGACAAAAGAAGTTTGGCGCTACACAATGCAATGAATGTGGTGTTATTTATCAGGTAAGAATATTATTAGACTTAAAAAATATATGAAAAGAAAGAAAATAAATTTATTGCCAAAAACATTATGTACATAATTTCTCTTAAAATGAAATAGGAAATTATTGTATGTAATATCGTATTTAATAAGCAATTTTTCAATGTAGAAAAGGGTATGAGAAAAAATAAAAGACGATTAATATAATCATATATTTATTATTTTTATTAAAAGCTTGGTACAGAACAGACACAAATTTTCTTAAATATTGGTTAATAGAAAGTAAGTAATATGATACTCTGTACAATAGTATTATATTTTTATATTTAATACTAGCTTTCCGCACGCGGCTTCGCCCGCATTTTCATAGAAAAACCCGTTCCCGTAGGATTTCCGGGATAAAACCTATCATCCTATGTCCTTCCTAGGGTATCAAAATATCTCTATACCAAATTTCATGCAAATTGGTTCAGTAGTTAAGGCGTGATTGAGTAACAGACAGACAGACAGAGTTACTTTCGCATTTATAATATTAGTATGTATTTAATATATCAAACGTATTAGCTATAATGTGTGAAATGTTTAACTAATAATGATGTTATAAATTTATAAAGAACAGAAAAAATTGGATCACGAGGCGGGACTCGAACCCGCATCCCTTCACGCTTTTTCTATTCCTTATAAATTTATATTTATAAGCATTTGAATGCCATAAAATCAAAAATATCAATTTTAATAATGATGTTTTTCAGATTGGTGATCCACAAGACGAACATGACCATCTGATACACCACAATGCAACTGATGTGCTGAAATTCAATGTAAGTCATTATAATTCTTCAGATTTGTTGAATATAGCTCTGTGTAAATAATTTTGTTTTTCTTCTATAAATATCGAAATTTATATACATGTTATGTGAACTTCTGTTTCTGTATAATAATATATTAAATCCAATTATTCTGTTCACGATTCCAGGGCTGGAAAGACGAATACATAGTTGAGAAAACTCCAACCGGTCGTATTATACGCGTGCGTGGAGGAGACACTGGTTGGAAACGGGTTGAGAGTGTACTCTCCCGTGTAGTACACCCACAGTTGGGATATACCACGTTAGCTGGCGATGTTCATGCTTATACCGTGAGTATATCTTGTATTTGAACATACTATAACAATTTAATCGACACTACATTACAATACGCCACACTACATTATACTATACCACACTACATTACCCTATACCGTACTACATTACCCTATACCGTACTACAT
>CAJQZN010018677.1:0-10299 GCA_907164685.1 Colias eurytheme | reverse complement strand
CCCTAACTGATAGATTTCTTCTCTCCCTCTCTATATCCTCGTCATCATTCAGAGTGCTGGTAACGAAATGCCCTAAATATTTAAATTTAAAATATTATGATGAAATCATTTATTCATATGTACATTCAAAATAATTGCGATTATTAAATCTGATGTAATTATTTGTTCATAAATATATAATTACAGATATTGCACTGCTAAATATTATTTACGTGGACACTTTATTTTTGGATGTTCTTAATTGTATATTATACCATTTAACTAAGTAATGCATTCGCATTGGGATGTACAATCTGATTAGAAAATAATGAGGACAACATATACATAGCTTTGATTTTAATTCAACAGATACAATTAATACAATCTTTCTGAAATATTGTTTCCTTCTGGGATTTCAATGTAGATTTACATCCGTAAACGGAACAGTTTTTGCGCGTCATAATAGAATATGTAAGTACCTATGTATAATAAAATTATTACACAAAAAATACGACTGCGTCATCCTTTCGCGATAGTTAATGCAAACTCAGCGTGATTGCATTAAGCGGCCCGCGTCGCCCGACCCCCCGCCAGTTCCCCTCCGTTTCTCTGCACAAGTACATTCGTCGCCATACTGTAGGATGGTAATACTGTGCTATTATCGACATTGTGGTCATTAAAATAACAAATATTTTCGCGTGACGCTACGATGTTCCCCGAAATAAATTGTTGTTATTTGATTTTGAATTTTATTCTAATGATAACAATGTCGATAATAGTTAAACAATACAGCTCCCACGACACAAGATCTCTTAGTGTGGGAGCTATAGTTAGTAATTATTATTATTTATTATAATGTAATAAAAAAAAAAGACGTGTGTCACTCGGGGACTGCCGCGGTAAAGCTATCGCATGCTATGCCTTCAAGCCACACCTCCGCGCCCGTCCCCGTGGGGAGCGTGAGGTTTTTTCGTTACGGAATTTCTGGATTCGGTCCCCGAGCTCAAGGCCTGCGATAGAAGCTATGCAATAGCTTAAAAGCGCTGCGCTGCGGTTCGCCATATCTGCGGCAGGCCTAAGTCTAGTTTAAAATAAAAAAATAATAAAAAAAATAATAAAAAGTCTAGTTTATAGAACGTTAATGTTATGATATTATTTTCCAGGATCCAACGCTGACCGCACCAGTTAAACCACCGAGAAATGAGAGTACATAGCTGATATAGGGATTATTTTAATGGTAAGATTATTGTATTTACCCAGCAATAATCTATACTAATATTATAAAACTGAATGGTTTTTTTTGTTTGAACGCGCTTGTCTCAGGAAATACTGGTCCGATTTGAATAATTATTTCGGTGTTAGAAAGCCCATTCATCGAGGAAGACTATAGGCTACATATCATCACGCTAAGACCAACAGGAGCGAGGCAATGCGGGTGAAACCGCGGAACGCAGCTAGTATGTTATAGAATTAGATAATGTATTGACTAGCTGTGCCCCACTGATTTACCCGCATTTCTCCGCTCCCGTTGGTCTTGCTCGATAAATGGGCTATCTAACACCGAAATAATTTTTCAAATCGGACCAGTAGTTCCTGAGATTAGCGTGTTCAAACAAACAAACAAACTCTTCAGATTTATAATATAAGTATAGATTATAGATTTGTGTCCAAGGATTAATTTCAATGTAATGAAATAAGAAAAAAATTAAGAAGGTTAAACTAAATTTAATCAATAGGTATTTTCCCACAGGTCACTTCTATAAAAAATTATCAGTTTGAATCTCTCGTTTAAAGGTCATTTTATAAATAGCGTGTAATTTTATCAATTTAATGCTTTGATGAAGTTTTTGCAGCAAGCAACACACATTAGTTAAAATAATAACACAAAAAAGTTAATGTTCCTCTTTACATGTCTTTTTGAAGTGAAACTTCTTTAGGCGCGTTGAGAGTAAAATTTCAAGGTCGCGTCATGGCAATACCGTCACGTCATGGAGTAAGGCGACGATTTTGATATCTTTCAATGTTATAAAATTTTAATATCTTAATTTTTTTTTCAATCTCGCCAAAGAAGTTTCACTTCTGACACGTGTGCTCGGTTCACACGCTCTTTTTTATAACAAAATCTCTTTGTTTCAGATATTCATCTGTAGTTATATTGGGAAGGTGTAGACTAGGTATTCGTGTCGAATGGAATATTGAAAAAATAATGACGAAAATAATGGCTTTAAACATGTACTTGTATATTATGTTACTAGATTTCCTACCTTTTTTTTGTAAGTGGGGAAATCGACGACGCGGTTGGCGCAGTGGTAAAGTAACTGCCTACTGAGCTGACGATCCCGGGTTCGATCCCCGGTCAGGGCAAATATTTGTGTGATGAACTCGATTATTTGTTCTTGGGTCTGGGTGTTATCTATATATGTATTTATTAAATATTATATTTATCGTCGCCTAGTACCCACAACACAAGCTTTAATTGAGCTTACTGTGGGACTAGGTCGATTTGTGTAATAATGTCCTATGATATTTATTTATATCTTGCAAAGATACCCACGGCCTCCGGGGAAGAGGCCGTGGATTATGTCGGATTTCTAACGACCAAAACCCCACTGTGTTCCGTCAACCCGCATCAACGACAGGGCCACTTGTATAGGTAGAATTCTTCCGTGACCACTAGATTTCCTACCTTACTTTATCTGGATGAAAATACTGGACCAAGCCACTCGCGGCTGTAGAGCCTCAGATGATGATCTTTGTTGTATTAATTAATAAAAATAAATAAACAATTTTGTGAAATATTTGGTAATTAAATATTCTTAACCGATTTAAAAGGCAGTCAATTCAGAACAGTATATTTGTATAATTAAATATAAAATACTTCAGTGATCACGAAATTGTGATCACTTCATGGTCATAGTCGATTCGTGGTCAAACATAATAATTATGAAACTGTATTTTGTACTTTAGAGGAAATGGTTTCGAAAATGTTCTAACATTGACGATTTGTACTAGCTTTTCGTATAAAAACATAATATGTAGATGCCCGCGGCTTTGTCTACGATTTAGATAAATCTCATATGAGGAAAATATATCTTATACAAGTTCAACCTTGGATAAAGAGAATGACGGACAACCCGGGAATAAAAAAAAGTTTAATAAATCTTGGTATTAATTAAAAAATAAACATTTGAAAAAAAATCTCTTGTAATCCACACTTCGTGTACTTATTTTTATAGGTTATCTTTGTAAGGCTTGTTGTATGAATTGGGATATTAAAAAAATTGGTGCCATTTTGAAAATATTTATTTTTAATACTAGTTACTTGTGTCTTTTTTTAGTATACAATTTTTAATGAACTAAATTGTAATTCTATGATTTCATATGCCTGAAATGTCAGTTTGACAGTTAAGAAACACTTATAGATATCTTCCTTATTTATGTATTTTCACAATAAATAGTCAAGTATTGTTCCTCTCTTTAGTTTTTATATACAATTATAATTATTGTTATTTCCAAATAAATCTTTATTCTTATAATTACAGATGGATTACTATAAATAGTCTGAATATATCAGATAGAAGCATACATTTCTCTCGCATTCCAAACTAGCATTTTTAAGGTATCTTCACTACTATTATCAATATTTTTTAAATAATACGCATAGTGTACCATTATGGTTTTCATTTTATTGTACACTATGTGAAATTGCAATGAAAGAAACTCTAATAGGGCAATAGGCTATCCACACGTCTGCCGAACGACGTGACAAACAACGAACACATAGGGACGGCGCTATACAGAAAAGCGAGAAGGAAATAAGTACATCTCTTTTTTTTTTTTCGTATAGTGCTGTCCGTATGTGTTCGTTGTTTGTCACGTTGTTCGGCAGACGTGTGGATGGCCTATAAAGAAAGAAAGAAAGGAAAATTGCCAATAACATGCAATGGCATTTAAAAATACCTCTAAATATGCGAACATCTTCTTTTATTTCAAAAAAATAACACCATTATATGCATAATTCTATATTCTATACTTATTAGCTTATACTTAACCAATTTTATATTGATGTCGTGTTTTTATCTAATACAATTTATATGTATGTTCATCGCCTTTATGATAAAATGATGAGGCTCAAAAACATTAAATCTTACAGTTTTAGTAATTTATCAAATTCTGAAGATTAGCAAAATATGAACTTGGGAATGTCCGGCGAATTTTCGTAGGTAGTATAACTATTAGTTTTTACTATTTTTTTACTTTAGTAGTAGCTCTCTAGGTTCTATAAATATTATTGGAATAAACTATAAATTCTTATCCTTTTAATAACATGGATATAATTGTATAATATTCTAAATTACCCTTAAGTTATGCTCAAAATTAAATATGTACGCTCAAATTGTAAATTCCATGATATTCATGTCGGAAAAGATTCCATCATTTATAATAACTAGGTACACAACCCTATAAAAAAACTTAAAACTGTCAAGTTTGTTTGTTAAATTCTTGTCGAAAAAACGTTACAGCAAAATCAACCTTATTTAGCATTACTTATAAGTGCATTCACAAAATTTTGTATTCACCTAAACTGGTCAATGCAATCCAAAATAAATTCGACCTTATTACCACGATTTAAAGTTCGATTTACAATTTTTAGTCACTTATAGTGTATCTAGTGTTATTATTAATGATGATGATGGAAGGCGAAAAGAAACAAAAATATTCCATGTATAGTTATGTCTATTTACTCGAATATTATTATTGTGTAGCCATGGTTAAAAATCATGTAATTTTTTCATCCTATATTTATGACTCGTCCAGAAAAATTGTCTATTCCCATACCTACTTTAAAAAGTACAATTTATAAAATGATTTTAATTAATATTTGCATTAGTTTACTTTCAATTGTTTATCTCCGAAATTGTAAGACAATTTTATTAATTATAAACATTGATAATTTATTGTAGTTAATTTAATGTGTATGGAATTCAATCGAGATCCAATATTTTTATGTATTATAAAACACACTAGCTTTCTGCCCGCGGCTGCGCCCGCTAACCTAATAAAGTATATTATATACTAAAACCTTCCTCGATAATCACTCCCCAATCAAACCCAATCAAAATCCGTTGCATAGTTTTAAAGATCTCAGCATACAGATGGCGGAAAAAGATACAACGTAGTTTTATATTATGTAGTGATTTTGATACTCCTTTGGTGCGATATTGTCTTACGATCTGCGATTAAAGACTGACATGGACGCAGGACCATTCGGCATACGTAGTATTAACGAATAATACATTATAATATTTCATATGGGATCGACACTCTGAATTGTCTATAGAACATAAAATTTGATAAGTAGTTGATTGTATGAAAAGATGTCCGGGGGGGGGGGGTAATTTTAAAATATTCCAATCAATCTCGAAAAATATAACCTATGTGAATTACACTAGCTTGACGTTAATATATTAAGCTTTAGAGTGAGCTAGATAATAATTAATAATAACCATAATTTTACTTGGAAATTATGAAATAATGCACATATATGCGTCTGTTTCTAATGCTAATTATTATTTCATTAATGACGTATTTAAACAAATTTATTTATAGTGTCAATACTTATATTATATTGAAAATACTTTGATGAAATACACTATTGAAACCAAGGTAAATATATGTAACTGTTGTCTCTTTCTATCGCTTAGAAATAATATTCATAAGAGCAAGAAAGCATGCTTGCGTACTTCCATACTTTATAGATATACTAGCAAATTGACAATTGACATGTTATCTTGCTCTAGTAAATAAGTTTTCTAAGCGTTAGAAAGAGACAGATATACGAAATGGTATCCAGCTTACTCGAAGCTATAATAAAATATCGACATTCCTAAATTGAACTTAATATATGGGCTATAAGCCATCATGTAATCTGTATTGATAATAATAATACATAATAAATGAATATATTTTTGTTTGAATAGATTTGTACAATGTATACTTTATTAATTCACTGTATGTTTTAAATAAACTCTAAATTACAATTACGTATACTGGCAATACTAAAGTGGTCAAATGTTGCCATATTGAGAAATTCATAAACAACTTTTGGGGAAATAATTGAAATTTGAAGTTTATTTAAAACATTAATACATATTATGTTAAATATGACAATGTAGTGGGGATATAATGTGTTTTTTGATTGTTTTTTGGGACATCATGGTTTTTTATTTTTGTTGAAATAGAAAACAAATAAGAATTAAATGTTTTGCGAAAATTTATGTTGTTTCTTTTTAATAGAATGTGCAAAGACACCATTAACAATTTTTTATCCATATAGATAGGCTCATTAACTTACGTTATTTAAATACTTACTACTTATTACTTATATCTAAAAGTATCGATCATATTTTCGCTGGCAACCCTATTGATATATTATTATGTTCAGACACATTTTAATTGATAAAATATCGATTTAATGGGGTTGGTTTGCGAGTGAAGGTAGGTAAGAAAATTAAATAAAACAAACATCTCATCAAGTTATTCTTTATTGCCATGACTAGAATATCACACGTGTTAAACTTAAAATTATCATTAAAAACAATTAGCATAATGTACAAACTTATACTACAAGACTAGTAGTTAGTTATAATTTAAAATCATTCAATAAACTTATGCTATTAACATTGACTTTCACTTAACAAAATACATTTGATTTGAGACTCCATTTATTATTTCATTAATTATTTACTTTACTTAAAAGAACACCATCTTATAAAACAGTGAAAATTAATATTCGATCACAGAATTACTATGAAAATATTTAAATAAAAACTAAAACTACCAACTACATAAGATGAAAGAATTCTGAGGTACAGTCTTTTAATTGTGACTTAAATTATTACAATAATTAATTTCCCTAAAAACCAAACATGGCAACACTATCCCTTGGACACGGTAAACAAATCTTCAGGCCTATTGTATATTTGTTCGCGGCCTTCATGTATCGTACTGATGAGACCAGCAGTTGATTGCATTGTCCGTACTGATTTCTTAGCGCTTGGTAGGGAAATTGGTGGTAAGTGTTGTTCTGAAAAATAAATAAAAAAAATGTGTGCGTGTACTAGTTAGTATACACACGTAAGAAGTGAAACTTCTTTATGACCTTATTTTTCAAAAAAATAATTTACTAATACTATAATATGCAATTTTACAGAAATACGTCGAATCACGCGTGGTAGGGATAAGAAAAACATGGCGCGTAACGGAAAAATGTCACGCGTAACGAAAAAATGTTACACTAAATTTGTTTTTCCATCCTCGATAAAGAAGTTTCACTTCAATAATATAGTTTCAAAAAATAATTCATGTAGTAATGAAATATACTTGACAAAATAGGCAGAACAGGAATAATAAACAGCAATAAGTTAATACATTAAAACAATGATGAAGAAAATATTATCTTGTTTTTCAATTTACGTGAGTACATTGGAAACGAAATGAAAAGATTTAAACGGATTTTAATCGGGATTTATTCATTTTAAATTGTAGTCATCTATTTTTTTGTGTCTGCGCGAAACCACGCTACTTGTAAAGTGTAAGATAAATCGGGGAAATAACATTGATGTTATCATTGATGATAAGACGGGATTAAAATCAGTTAAAAAGTTTTTAATTTCTTAATGATGAAAATGTTTATTTTCAGAAAAAGAAAGCAAACCTACCTTCACAATTTTTTAATTGCATAGCAACAACACTCGGCCCTTTAGCCAACGACCAAGAAGGCACATCCCGTTTTATAGGCTCCAAAATATTTCTTTTCGACCTCATAACATTGGGCAAATCTCCCAAACCATTTACCCCATTACTGGGCAAATCGCTATCTGGCAACACTGAGCTGTTATTATCTGACTGCTCGTTTTCCTGTGCTTGTAAGCTGTCATCTCTTACGTTGCCATTCTGTCGACAATTTTGTATCTTTGACATTTGATTTTCGACCGTAAATATTTCTTTTTCGTCCCTTATTTGTGGATTTATATCGTCTGAATTATTTGTTTCTGTGCTTGCTTGTTGAATGATTCCATTTCGGGATTTAATTGAATTTATTCTTTTGGGAACACCGTTAAGTTTTGGTGTTCCATTTTCTGACAGAGAAGGAGCGGTTGCCATGTACTGGTTGTACATATTGCCTATTAACTCTTCTGTCCTTCTGAAAAATATTTATAGGGAATTAATTGCTTCATTTTGTTAAGTATTTAATGTAGCATTTTTTTAAAAAAGACTTCTAGCAGATGTTGTAAGAAATATTATTTTAATTTTCAGTTGTTACAAAAATAATCTATTGCAAAATTCTAAATGTGATTTTATGATGGATTTGTTGTAACTTTTTTGTGCACAAAAGAATAGATTAAAATTACACTCAAGTAAATGTTTTTTTTTCGTAATATTACCTTGTTAGTGGAATAATAACAGTCTGAGCAGCCCCTGTACTAGGGTGGTAGGCATTTGGACCGAATCCATCCAATGCTGGATTGCTAGTTACCTATCAAAAAATTAACTATGAATTATTAGTCCTAAAAATTAAAATAAACCTTTGTTATTAATTTTAAGATTAGTGAGATTTTAATTTCAGTATTTAGTTAGTACCTACATATTGATTTGTTACCTAGTATTCTAAACGTAAGTAGGTAAACAAAGGTTCCAAAAGTAATTAAAATGTAATTACCTCCATTACTCCTATTTGAGTCGTTCGCACGTGGTACGGAAAGTTCTTATTCGCAAATACTGGTAAGGTGAGCAGCTAAAAAGTAAAATAAAATTTGAGAATAAAAAATATTATCGAAGTAAAAAAATATTGAGTACCTACGCCATCTAGTTTCTAACTTAGGAAATAAAAGTAAGTTGAAAAGTTTCGGAAGAGATAAGTACATAATATATTTATAATTTAATCTATTCTTTATACGTACTTACCAAAAACATCACGTGGCCACAAAACGTAATAAATAAAAGCACAGCAGTTACCACACTCTCCCGAACCCATTTGTCTGAAAATTAGATAAATTGACAGAAAATTCAAGGAATATGTAAAAAAAATGTAACACCTACCATTATACCGTAATTCATAACAATATTAAATAAATTATAAAAATAAATAATACAGCTGCATAAGCAATAATATTGATAGCTAGTTCTTCTAACTCAACTTTAGCCATTTTCTATAGAAATTTGACTTGTATGTTACTTAATCTAAGTTTAAATTTCTTTGTCAGTATAATTATTGGAGTATATTTTGTACATACCTATATAAGAATTAGCTGTAAGAATGAATAGCGGTCCTGCATAAAACCACAACGTGCCACAGATGAAAAATGGACAGTAGAACATATTCTGAAATATATATTTTATACTTATAAATAGTCAATTTAAATATAATATTAATAACTATGTCCTAGGCGAGAATAAGATGTATATATATTTGGAAGGCTTAAAAAATAACTGTTAAATATTTTTACCTTCTCTGGGTATTTCCGAACAGTGAAATACGTAGAGTAGGCGAAAGCACACCAGCCTGATATACGAAGAACTATTAGACCATAACCTGCTGGACTTTCGTAAAGATATAAAACCTCACCAGGATCAAACGCCTGAAAATGAAAAATTATGAAATATGGTGCATGTAATGATGTATTCATGAAGATTTAAAACACCTATAAAAGTTAAAAATGTACACATAAAAAATTAAAGGCTACGCGATTTTTACCAAGTTACGAGTCTCTCTACAACTCTATATGATCTTGATAAAACGAATGTCAAAAATTAATGGTAAACCCTCCTTAGTCTATGAACCAAATACCAACACTTACCTTAGCCTGATATATAAACAACACAACATATGTGAGTATATAACAACACATAAATACTGTGAGTTTTACAGTAAAACCCACTTTGAGTCGACCACGCGTTATTGTATATCCTTTTGCTAATAATATCAGAAGTAGGAGATATGTCATCTCTGATATTCCACATAGGAATTGACCTGAAATATACGAGATAAATAATTAAACTCACAATTATTGCGCTCAAAAATGGTTCCAAGCAAAAACTCTGCCTATGCGTGTTAGGTAGTTTTGTAATGAGGGATACGATAGACTTTGAACATTACTGCTGCGAAATAAGGTGTTAAATTGAATGAATGTTTAATAAAACGCCGCTCAGACTTTACGACCTTTTAATAGACTTTTGAAATGAATGAAATGAAATGAAATATGTTTATGTTATGAAATGAAATATGTTTATTGTGGACATAGAAGATACAAATAAAAT
>CAJQZN010018671.1:0-14188 GCA_907164685.1 Colias eurytheme | reverse complement strand
GATTCCGAGCTTTTTAGCAGCTAGATGGGCCTTGGATTCGATAAACTAGAATATATACTTATATCTTTAGCTTTTACTCATCATACAGCTGACTGCGCTTAAAGTTACTTTACGTGGTAACTACCATGGACTAGCTTAATAAAATTACTGAAATAAATACTTTTTAAAGAGTAATTAAAAGAAGAATTCTAGCACGAATAATATGTCAGAAAAATGACAGATTTCAACCAAATTGCTAAATTGTTTAAAGTTAAGTTTAAAGTATTGTAAGTTTTAAATAAATTGATTCAAAATTGTTTCGTTATATTACCATGTAAGTTGAACTTTTATGCCTTATGTTATCAATTTTTTATGCATAGTTAACTATCATCATTATTATTTTTGCATCAAAAAAGTTCGAAAATGCTCTAACTACATATTATAAAAATTTATTGAAGGTATAATTTTATAACGTAGTATAAAACACTTAATAAACGTTATCTTAGAATCTTAGAATATATTTTTAATGTTTAGAAAGAAAATCCAATGATATAGGTACCTATTCGCTCACTAATCTTCGAAGCTGCTGATACTGTGACCTATATTTGTAAATATTCTTAGAATTATCGTAAATTGTTGAACTTTTGTTTATAAATAATCACTATTATCTATAACTAACACTTAACAGACACATTTACATAATTTGTTTATTTTTACAGTTCATTAATTTTATAAAAATAAAGTAGTTTAAATATGAACATTCATAATAGAACAATTGTTCAAATCAAAACTATTTAAAAATAAATAAATGATTACCATGGTCTTTAGCATATCAATTATAAATTAAAAAATAAAACAAATATGATTAAAACATCATAGTTTACAGGCCAAGTGAAACCTGGCGCCAATGTCATAGGTCTGATTTCTGTCAGACCGTTTTTCGACTTCTGAAGGGAAAAATGCTTGTAAGTTATAATATTGTGCTATTAAGCTATCTGTGGTATTACTTCTACGCAATAACATATCGCCTCGTTGATATAGCATATGCTTGGTAGGTAGATCCTGCAGGGTTCGATTCCCGGTGGTCGCTAACAAAAAGGAGTATTTTGGCAGAACACATATTTGGCTGTGGCATTTTATATTAAGTATATATTTTATTGATCGATTTATCGGTCAATTCAATCTTTATGGATTGATTCTTCGATTTATCGCTTGATCCACGGAACTTGTAACAACCATAGAAAATACTAGTTTAAATTATATTTAACACAGTTTGTACCCCTTGGAGATTAACAATGGAAGGCGGGGGAGAGAGGGTGGTAGTGGTGCGCGGTCTACGTGATGCAGGGGTTGCTATCACACTGATAAATGATGTGCCGTTCAAGGAGAGGTGTGGTTTTGGCGGTAAATATTTATTTAATATTGACACATAAAAATATACTGAAGTATTATATATAGGTAAATGTAAGTATTATCCACAGATATAAAAACATTACATTTTGATGTCTGTGGTAGGTATTATCATAGTATGTATGATAATACCTACCACACTAATCATCATAATAAGGCCATCATCATTAAAATGGAGCACAGGAGAGCATGTCAGAAGTGAAACTTCTTTGGCAAGATTCAAAGATACCAAAAACGTCGCCTAATTCCATGACGTGACGTGACCTGGAATTTTACTCTCAACGCCCCTAAAGAAGTTTCACTTCAAAAAAAGAAGCTTTTTATTGTAACTACTAATAATTATTTTTGCATGTACGTAGTTACATAAATGTGTGCCTAAATATACATTTAATTGGATTATTTCGATTATAGGTTCCAGATCACCAACAAGAATAGTATCAAATGTAGAAACGAACACGGATCAATTTTATCACGACAGTGCTGTGCAGATTGATGGCTGTAGGATCGTTGACCAGGTTGGTAAATATCTTTTTATTTAAAAGATATAAAAAAGTTTTTAAAAAAAGACGGGTTGCACTCCGGGAGTGCCGGCAGAAGTGAAAACTTGATTATTAACGTTCAGCATGTTTGATATTTTGGAATAGTATCCGTCTTACGCATGGAATAGAAAAGCTAAAAAAAAAGTCCGTCTTACGCTTTTTCGATCAGGCCACGTGTCCTGACGCGAGTTTAAGATTTTATTCCCAACGCCGCTAAAGAAGTTTTCACTTCAAAAATATTGCACATAGAGCGCAGTGCCGCTAAACCTTTCTTATTTTCTAAAGAACAGAATGGTTAATGTGTACATACGTTCAATAAAATGCATAAAAATGTCACTATAGAATATTATTGAACATTGTCAGACTCTTTCTGTGGACAATAACATCCGCCAGACGCTTTAAGGCTTATACATGCGCTAATAACCTTGACCATACTTGACGGATCTCAAACCTCTCCCGCTGCACCTTCTTTTTTCCTCGCATTTTGTATTTAAAAAGATACCAATCAGTGAAACAAAAAATCCTCGTCAGGGACTGTTGTGTAACTGATAATTTATTAAACATAAAATTTTCAGAGCTCTAAGTCAGCAGGTTACGAAGTTTATAGAGTATTTGCGGAAAAATCGATGACCACGGCACATTTTTTTTCTAGAAATCTATTAACTTTGGAAAAAAGTCCTCGCGAGCAATTAAAGATCAAAGACCATCCTATTTTATATATTTTGTTCGGTATTGTGCTTTATGTTGTACCAGACTTTATAGAGGTTGAACATAGTCGAAATTGCCGGGTAACGCCTTAAAGCTCCCAAAAAATTAGAAATATTCTAATGTTTAGTTTAAATACATTTTAAACATAAAAAGGACAATCTTAACATACTATAATATTAAATCTAATGTTTAAATAATATTATTTCTATTTTCAGGATGGCTACTACATGTCGCCAACATTTCGCAATGAGCATCCACAAAGATCCCCCATTCTATCGCGTAAGTAATTTAGCATACATACGGAAACGCAGGCACACATCCATCACAAAGCCGTACATACACGCACGCACACACGCAGGCACTCATCCGTGACAAACACACACACACGTGTTCGCACACGTCCACACACACGTACACATGCGCAACCACACATTCATCAAAAACACACACACAAACACACTTCTAACATACACACACACACATAAATTAAATAATTAATTTTTGAGTGCCTGGTGACCCGTAACACAAGTATTTTTTACTTATCGCGGGCACCAGTCTCTCACAAATATTAGTTGTAAGATATAAGATATAGATTAACACACACACATACAGCATTTACTTGCATAATATTTTAAAGAATAAAAATAGCTAGCATATTTCATAATTTTCAGGCATGTTCCACAGTGTGGATGCATTTGCTGGTTCCCTCAGAAAATATCCGATAACTAGTAATTTGGAAAAGTCGCAATCAGCTGAAATCGTACAAAGAATTCTAACGTATGCACAAGGACGAAATTGTTAGTATTTTTACTAATATTATAAATGCGAAAGTGTGTTTTTTTGTCTTTCACGCCACAATGTATTGATTCTTTATAATTTTTGTGTCAAAATTTATAAATTAAAATTACTATAGATGGCGCTATTTTTTTACGTAACCGCTAGTTTTGTATATTGTAGCCAGAATTAATGCCTTTATTACATAATAATTATATTTTTTCCATCAAAATTAATATGAGATTAAGAAATAATCTTTGTTGTTTATATCTTATATGTTATTAGTTTCCTAACCAGGACAAGCGGTTTATGCAAAAATAAAAATTATTAATCACCCAATAAATATGATTTTTTTTTCTCACTTTAAAATAGTCGGTAAGAAATCAAAGTCGAAAAGCATGCGTTCGCTGTTACGACGTTGTTCCACGCACCGTCATGTTGGGAAGAGGAAATGTGGCAACATTTCATCTTCTAACCTGTGGCCAGGGAATAGACAGGATGTGGATGATAGGTATTTGTGATAAAACTAGTAAATAATATACATCTAATAATAAATAATATTTATAAAAGGAAACATTTTTTTGTATGTAGGTATGTGTGTTATGTGCACAAAAACTACTGGAACCATTTCATAAATTTTTTCATCATCAGAAATCTACATCTTCTGCGTTCAGAGTCACTTAAATACCTGAATGTTCTTTTAGTTTTTAGTTTACTTTTTAATTTAATTACAGGACGATTGGCTAGTTATAGGTACACACTACTCATAATTTGATATTAATTTAGATAAACAATTAATTTTTCAACTTTCTTATACTTTTAATATAGTTTCCAAGTAAAGTAAAGTTTCTTTCAAAAATAGCTATCTATGACCTAGGTACCTAATTATGTGAGTTATAAATTATATTTAAATGAGAATTTTTAATACGCAATAACAATATTATTTAAAATATTATAGACAGGATGACTGCGATCTCAGATACAATTATCTAAATGCAACGATGTCCAAGCCGGGAATCGAAGTGAGGTACCTCACGGGAGTGAAGAGAGCCCTCTGTGAGAAACTACGAGACATGTGTGATGATTCACCAAAGGTTAATAATAAGATAAGACGATCCAAATAAGAATAGGATTGATTTAGCGACATCTTGTGACGTCATAGACTGTAATTCCAAAACAATTAATAGTTAGACAAAGATTTTCCCATTCTAAGTTATAACGCATTCATGTTGCCTGGTGGAGATAGCTTATTGTTAAATCTTTTCTTCGTATAACTTTTAATTGTGTTTCTGCACGCTAGGTTACGTGTTTTCATTCTATTTCAGATATGTCCACGAATGCAAGCTCGATACAATCACCATAAAAAGCACTGCAACCAAGGTGTAGCATTTGCGCCGGTAAAAGTGAAATTCATATATTAAATTTTCAAAATAATATGTTGTATATTAACATAATATTTTGTAAAGTTTCAGTTTTAGTGTAAAACGGTTTTATTGTGCATAAAAAAAAACAATTAACTATATACTTAAATCTTAAATATTTTTTTAGAACTTTAAGTAGCGTACCTATTCTATAAGAATTGAAACTGTAAAAGAAAACTAATAATCTTTTTTTTCAGTCATTAGGCTCCAAGCGTGATACAGAAGTACAAGGTATAATCAATTTAAATAATTATATGTTATTATATGTTCGAATATTCGTCAGTCTAAAAGTTATTTCAATTTGTAAAGTTGTGTATTTGTGTTTTAAATTCTACTAGCAAACCGGGCGAACTCCGTTTCACCACCAGAGACACCTTTTCTTTGCTATAAACCTCACGGAGCCCGAGACCTTTCCAACGAATGCAAAACCGTGGAAATCGGTTCGTGCATTCTGGAGTTATAGCGTCAGGAAGGAAAACCCGACTTATTTTTATATACTTAGTAAATAAATTAATTCCTTACAGTTTCGCGTCCAACGGAGACAAAAGAAACTAATTTAGGAGGAAGAACATCATCTGTAAGTTATTATAAATTATACATTCCCTAAAATATCGCATACAGTGTTTTGTTTAAAAAAAATCTGATAAATCTATTGATAACCTGTATTTTTTATTTTTTCATCATGTAACTTTTGTTATAGTTTTTTCTAAATACTTTTTCTAAATCTTATTCTTGAAATCATTTTAGTTTAACAGTAAGCTTACGTCTATAATGCGATATGTTATTTTTCAGGCCATACAAAAACCTAGCAAAGCCTGCTTCTGTCACAGTCCACGGCAGTGCGTGTGTGAAAAAAACACAGATAAATTAGAAACACACAAGCAAATAGAAGATGAACTACTCAAAATGTTTCCAGATTTAGTTCACACGTCACATTTACCGTTTAATAAAAAGAAAGATCTAGAAACAGTTGTGGAAGATGAAGTAACAAGTTGGGTCAATAATATTCTACCATTTTACAATGTTACACTCATGAGTGATAATGAAAAGAATCAACTTATTGATAATTTGGTTCGAGGCTTACATAACATAGATAGAACTGATTCTGTAGACGCTATTAATAGAATTAAGAATTGTCTTAACGGTCTACCTGCGTTACGAGATTATGAACATCGAGATACACTAATAAACGAACTGAGTGATAACCTTTTAAAG
The DNA here is from genome assembly GCA_907164685.1 of Colias eurytheme. Lineage (NCBI taxonomy): Eukaryota > Metazoa > Arthropoda > Insecta > Lepidoptera > Pieridae > Colias > Colias eurytheme. The sequence goes on along the minus strand of CAJQZN010018671.1, from coordinate 8,142 downwards.
AAACTAAGGTTTGCGGTAGACGAACATAAAGTTCAAGATAACGTTGACAAATTAGTGGATAAAATGCTATCAAAATCTAATATTTCTGATCACAATAAAGATATGATTAAGAAGGCTGTTGTTCATAAATTAAAACCTATGCTGATGAATCGAGCGTTACCTGAAAAAGACTTAGAGGGGTTTCTGACGGAAGAGATTTTGGATGTTGTTCAAAAATTACCTCTCGATCCTACAGAAATTAGTGAAGAGTTTCGAGAAAAACTAAATAGTATTCAACAGAAGCAAGAGTTGTCCCCAAATTTAAAAGAGAAGGAAGAAATGGTTCTCGATTGGATGAAATCATTTCCAGAATTAGAAGATTTACCTCTTGCTGAAAAGAAAAAGCTCATCGCTCCATTAGTGGCCTCCCTTGCTAAAGAAGAACGACCGGAGAAAATGAAAACGGTGATTAAAGACTGGTTAAATGATGTTATTAATAAAGATGATAGACGCCTGAGTGCCAAATCGATGAACAAATTGAGTAAAAAACTTATGGCTAAGCTATTACCTTCTGAAGGTGATAAAATCGAAATATCCCCTAATGATAGTTATGATGGCAAGATACCACAAGCAAAAGATACAGTGGATACCGTAATGTCTTGGTTCCAAGATATCCCTGAATTAGCATTTAAAAATACACCAGAAAACAATAGAGCTGTTGAGGATTTGGCTAGTAAATTAAAAGACATACAACAACGATATTCAAATGCTGACGACGTTCAAATGGAGTCCCGAAAAGAAATAGGCAATTGGTTGAAAGACGTAATGAAAAAGAATAACATATATTTACATCCAGACACAGTGGACAATTTAGTTAATAAATTAGTTGACAATTTACAAGAAAGTGAACAGCCTAAGCGATTTAAGTCTAGATTGCGTAAAAGCAAATTTTATAAAGAAATTTGGACATGGCTAACTCAATTACCGTATGTTGATTTGCAAAAAGTGGACAAGTATAAAAAATACGTAGCTAAGCTCGCAAGCAACTTAGAAAATATCGAAAGCACTAAATACGATGCACAGTCTCTTGAGCAAGCAGTTAACAATGAAGTGAGTAAAACTCTCAATATATTGAGCGAAACAGGTTTAGAAATTTATGAAAATGATAAACAGAATTTAATAAAAATAATTTTAAATAAATTGGAATCTACGCCAAGAGGTAGAAAGAAATGGCATAAAACAAAAACATTAAAGAAAGGAATACAAGATGCTGTCGCTAATACACTTGACCGTTTTCCATCAACTCTTCTTAATAAAGACACTATCACTAATGGTTTATCAGATCTACTGCATAAACATGTTAAATCAGATAAAATGGATCCCAAGAAAACCAAAGCGCAAATAGTTAAATATTTAGAAAAAAATACAAAGCTTCCTTCCAGTGACATTGATAATATAGCTAATGATATAATGCACAAAGTCAAACAAATACCAAAAGCAGGGTTTCAAAAGAAAAGATCTGCATTATCCCCCAAATTGAGCGACCAAGAATATTATAAAAGTGGGTCCATAAGTGATGAAGTTATTGAAGAAGAATTGGAAGAAGATGGCTATGACAATATCAGTGAAAAATCTGACAGGCCATTGACCTATGGACTAAGAGGAGATCGTAAGCGTTTCGTTACTTCTACCCCAGAAAGGGAAATAAATACATCGTTAGATTCAACACTTTCTGTCCCTCCCATTCGAGATGAAACATATAAAAATAAAGACGATGTCGATGAGAGTATTTCACAGCAAGAAAAGATAAAAGATGTTCTCAAGGATTGGCTTCACGATTTAGATATTGATGATGATATGAAAAGTAAAATAATAGATGATTTAACTGAAGATATAATAGACAGGCAAAGATACTTAAAGCTATCCAATACTAAAACATCCAGTATCATTGAATTGGAACATCTAAAGTTCCAAATTTTCAAACGATTGAACAAAGTTGTGAGTGATAAAGATTTATCAAAATGTATGGCAAAAATCAGACATTTAAAAACACGGTTAAATGCTATACAACCGAATGAAGATTCAAACTACGAAACTGTAGAATCACTGTTGTATAAACAACAGTTACAACTAATTATATCTCAATCAGTTCCAGCCACTGTAAATGATGATTCATTTGAAGAATTAAAAAACAATTTAGCAGATGCATTTGTAAGTTTACACTATGTTTCGGAAGACGAAGGAGAGAGAAGTAAATACAAGAGAGTAATTTATGAAGAAATCAATAAATATTGTCACGAATATTTGAAACGATACCCTGCATCGAAATTGGACCCACAGAAGCTAAATAGAGACCTTTATAGTGCTTTAATAAAAGTGCCAGCGCCTCAAAAAGAATTATTAGAACCGTCCTTTCACATCACAAAAATTCAAAACGAAATAAGGAATTGGCTCACAGAAATTTCAACTGATAAATCACCACTAAAAACAGAAAGCACAAGAAGTAGTATATCACTTCTAGCTAATCATCTATACAGCATACAAGAGAAGCACAAATCTCAACCAAACGTTAACATGAAAGAAGAAATGTTAAAAGCTATTTTAGATTGGTTAGAACAGTTTCCGATGACATCCGGACACAAAATCGATATAAAGAATGGTGTAAAGATATTGTACAATAACATCACTAAGACTCCAAATATAAAGCAGCCACAAGAAAATATATTTTATAGATCGGGACAAAATAAAGAAAACGACTCATTTAATATAAATGTCACAGCACACAACGCTCCAGTTACTAGTTCTACTATGAAAAGAGTTAATAATGGTACACAGTACACTCCATACATACCACCGCCCAGTATGTTAAGTGCAGAAGACAGGGCTCATTTAGATATGATAAGAGCGCGTAGTCCTACATCAGTGAGAAGAGAAACACATTATCATATACACAAAGATTCGTCTAACGATCCTCAGCCAATCAACATAAGCACACAAACAGATGTAGCAGTTAATGCAAATGAAAAACAAACTCGCGATAGTGCTGTGACACAAACGATACATGAACCAAACGTGACTACTAGAGAAGCCAATTTCAATGTAGATGTTTCTCCACATGTTATAGTCAAGGAGTATTTGTGGAATTCAACTGATTCGCGACAAGGTTCTACTATTTACACACCACGTAATAATACTATAAATATTTCTACACCACCAGCGCCGCCGATAAATACAGGCGCACCAGTTAATGTAGTCACACATAACCAATATCCTCCACCTCCTTCCTTTCAACCCTTAATTCCTCCTGTCAACAGACAAAGAAATGTTATGGCTCAGTCTACAAACGTCAACACGCAGAACAATTCTGCACAACATCAAGAACAATCGCCTAATTTGCATATTACAAAGCGAACATACACGTATAATCCTGAATTTAACAGACGTGAACGACCGCCTGTAATACATGAAAAAATATCTCAAACTCATATAGAAAGACAACAGCAAAGAGGCTATTTCATAAATACGCCAAATTACGAGAATTTTAGTCGCAACCAGCGTCCAGTTTTATCAGGATACTTAACTCCAAATGAACAAGCGAAACATCTAGAAAGAACGCGTCAGTTTGGAGATAGATTTGAACATGTCAGAGGCTATAGGGAGCCGTTTATTGAAGAACAGGAAGTACCTGGTAGAATGTATAGAAGACATGATAGGTATGAAATGAAGCATTTAGGACAAAAGTGTTGCAAATGTGGAGGCAGAGTTATGACAAAGTGTAGAGCTTCCAGACCAAATTATCGTCATGGAGACGACTTCAAAATGTGTTCCAAGTGTTTTGGTAGGCATTGTCCACACCCCAGTCCTTTGTATTTTAATAGTGAATTTTAGTATTGCTTTTTGTGTGTTATTTGTGAAATAAATGTTGTAATAATGATAATGGTTTTATTTCTTCCCTATGAAAACATACATATGTACGCAGGTGTTTTTTTATTAATTTGAAACTATCTTTATTGATCAGGGACATAGACGCCCTTTAGCTAGATTTTATTCTCATACTGACCGATTTTAGACCTTATTGTCCGGTACTCATCACATACAGTTTGTATACCATCAACAAATAGAAAGTTATTTAGTAGGTAATTTAAAAATGCAAGTTCATTATTACTAATTGTGAACGAATTTAGCGGTTCACACCTTCCTGAGAATGTAAGCTACATTCTATTTATTGTGCAAAAATACTTAAAATCGGTTTAGTAATTTTAGAGCATGCATAACAATTTTTCCAGTTTATAATAATATGATAGGTATAGTTATATTATAGAAATGGTATAAATAAAACAACTTTTAAACACAACCCTTTATTTCAAAATAAATTACCAAACAATAATAATTACATTACGCTAACATTTACAAACTAGAAACTAACAAAATACAATTATGTATAATAATTTCTAATATTCTTCAGAATCATTATATTCGTCGCTAGTGTCATCTTCTTCAATTAATGATCTACATTTTTGACAAAACACTCGTTTTTCTTGATAATTTTCACTACAATCAATAGATGTTTGTGAATATTTGTCTGTAACGCTTATCATTTCTCCGTATAAAAATTTATATCTAGTTGCATTTGAATCGACTTCATCGCATAATTGTTCATTAGATACTAATTTATCCTTATTAGCGGGAATGAACAAATGTTCTGTATTGGTACCTTCATTGATTGGGAAATCTATTTGAAATGATTCTGATTTAAAATTCGGTAGGTTTTCAATTATTGTAATACTGTCATCACTATCATCTAATCTAATATTTTCTTGATAACCAATAACATTTGGATTACATCCAGAACAAATAGATTTTGAGCTTTGAGGTTCTTCGAAATCTACATTATTTTCTGATGTATATTTATTGTATTTTTTGGTATCTTTGAGAATACCAGTTTTCTTATTTACCGCTTGTTTGTATTGAACACGTTTAGAATTACAATTTGTTATTGTATCTTCAAATCGAACGCGTGACTCTACTTTTTGTACTGCATTATTTTGTGTTTGCTCTACGCTATCATAATGTTCATTAGTTTGAATGCATGTTGAACATTTAGGACCATCCATCGCATTTTTACTATCTTGTACAAAATTCAGTTTCTCCAAAAAGTTCTTAACCATACATAGACATTCAGAATACGTTACGTTATCTGAAATTTGAGTTTGCAAAAACTGTGTCATTTCTTTCTCTATTTCCTTTTCTCTAACTGCTTTATCGTTGTGAATTTTTGTTATAATGTTAACGTTTTTAGCTAGTACTGTTATTACTTTAATTGTAGATATTTCGTCATCACTTTGTAGGTTGTATTTACTCGGTAATGTTTTAAACCAACTGTCTAGCTGTTCTCTAAAAGTTATTTCACTTGCTTCATCATTAATAATATCCTCATTTAACACAATTTTATCTAATGTTTTAAATACTTTGTTGAAGAAACTAACTCTATCCTCATTAATGTGTGTTTTATTGCTATAGTTATTGAAAAGAACCTCTACTGTAGTAGTTAAGCGTTGTTTGTAAATGTATGCTTTGAATACGTCATTTTCCTTAAATTTAGAATACATTACAAAATAATCACATAATCTCATTAACACCATCAGTTGATTTTGTTGTAAACTCAATTTAAATTCTTTACAAAATACATCTTGGAATGATCTTCTGAACAAAAGGCCATTTTTAGTTTCTTGGATGTGTCTATACATATTATTTACATGTAACGTTAAATTAGCCTTCCATATTCTTCGCATTTCTAACATATTTTCAAGTTCAGGAAGATATTTACTATTGGACAGAGATTCTTCAAATTGTTCTTCAAATAATGTTTTGAAATTTGAACTATCTGTTCCTGGATCAGATATGAGCCTGTAGTAAATCTTCCAAACATTATTTAGAACAGTGTTTCTTATAATTTCCATCTTATCTTCATCTACGCTAAATTCAAGCTTATAGCAATGTGTTTTTAAAATTTCACTATATTGATTATAGATACATTGAATTGGTTTATACTCTGTTGGATTTGCTTTATTTAAAAACACGCAAACATTGTAGTCCAATATACTTTTTAAGTTCCATGGATTGGCATTAATTTCTTCTGGTTCTGTTTGGAGAGATACATCTTTAAAGACCTTCCTTTTAAAACTGTTTGCACGTGCCTTAATAAATGGTATATTATTATCAGTATAATTCATAAATGTTAAAGATTTTGCATGATTAGAAATATTAATGTTAGATTTGGGTTTTTGTAATTTTTCGCCTTCAGTATTGTCATTATCAGTTCTTGTAGGTACACCGCAAATTACATTTCTCAGATACTCCGAGTTTTTCCTAAGTAGAACCTTTTTGTCAAAACTTTTTTCTCTACGATACAATTCTTCACTTCTAGCGACTTTAAGCTTGAAGCGATTTTGAAACGAAATTATTTTATTAAGTAGGGTATCCACATTTTTCAATACATCCGTATTATCTCCACCTAGTACTTTATTTATCCAAATTATTATCAGATATTTGAGGAACTCCATTTCACTTTCACAAGATATTCGATGTGGGTAGCATTGTAGAAACTTATACCTCGCTACTATAGAACTGGACAAATCTTTAGCAGCAATAGTGACAAAATCTTTTTCCTGTAGCACTTGACTATTAAAACTTTCTAACCATTCTACGATTTGGTTTGTTAATAGTTTTTTATACGCATTAACGTCTTCTATATAATCTGTTCTTGCGTTATCTTCTGTTTTAATGTTAGTTTCAGAGTTACACGCATTCATTATAACTTTAAACCAATCAGATCTATTATTATCAACTATGAAACCATCAAGTACAAATTCTAAGTAGCTCATGATTGTATTTGTATACTTATTCACTTGCCACTTATTTAATTGAACTACGTTTCTTAAAAGGTTAAAAATTTGTACTTTTAGGTGAGCTTTTTGAAGTCTACCATGCGTCAATTTTGTGGAAATTGTATTTAGTAAATTTAGTTTGATATAATTTATTTGCGCTTGATCAATAGGCAGTTTAAATACATGAAAAATTTCTTCTATTTTGCTGGATATAAAACTTTTTAAATCTAGTTCACTGTTATAATATTGCTTTTCTTGCAATAGTGATGCATGTCTTGGTGTTTGTGTTAAACATTCCTCATCAGCATCTATGAGTATTTTAAACAATTTATTTACATGGTTATTTAAAATTATTTTGTTTTCGTTAAAATTAATGTCAATTGGTATATTTGATAAGACATTATGTATAATATTTTTCAAGTGACTTAATGCATTTTTATTAAACTTATTTACTTCTGGTAGTAGTATATTTGTTGCCTGATTTGATATATGATTTATATCTATTGGTTTTCCGAAGTAGTTTGCTTCTTTTAAAGGCAATTCCATAATCCAGTTTTTAATTAAAGTTTTAAAGTGTTCTATTTCTGAACTATGACACGATGTACTAACGTGTAAAACATTAAGGTTCCTTCTCTCACTAAAATTAACTCTGATATTTTTAATAGCTTCTATAATGTAATCAACTAGAAAGTTCCTATCATCTTGTATATAATAATGATCTATTGTGTACAAGAAACGTTTGATATCTTGTCGCAATCTAATTTCTCCATCTGGATTATTTATTTTTTTCACTATTTTCAATAGCCTTTTGTTCCAAATTTTGCGTTTATGCTCATTGTGAAATATATCGTCGATCCATTTTAACATTGCGTCTCGCCTGTCTGGTTTTGATTGGTCTTTTAATATTCTTTGGGATATACATGTTCTTGGATCGAGTCTTTGAGATACACCTCTTTTTACATCAATATAACTAACACTTGATTTGACATTTTCTAATGGCGTATCATTCTGAAGCTGGGTGTGTAGTTGATATAAAATTATCTGTAACAGAAAAATCTAAAATCATTGTTGAGTATAAAATGCTATTCCAAAAGCATATAATTTCTAAAGCTTACATTTTTACGACACACATTTTCAGCGGTAGAGTTAACGGATATCTCAGCTGTAAATAAAAACACATATTAAAGCCCTGTGCAAATATAGTAACTGATTTGATTATCACTACAGATATTAAAATAATTTGGAAAATCCAAAAGTGCACGCCTCATAATTTTTT
>CAJQZN010018670.1:0-12468 GCA_907164685.1 Colias eurytheme | reverse complement strand
CTCTGATTTATTAGGGCCAATAATGTTCCATCGTAGATATATAAACATCAATTTTAAAACAATAAAGACCTCCGTAACCAAGCAACCCTCTCATCCAAACTACAAACATAACTTTCAATATAGAACACTCGAGAAATCCTTAATAACGCTTATCTTTAAGCTTCATACAGTTTCGTATTTTCCCCTTCGCGCCACATTTACGAAAACCAACCTGTAAATAGCCCGCTATTTGTCCTTCTATTTCCTTCGGATATAGGACATTAACTGCAAATTTTGACTGCGCCTGTTTTCAATGAAAGGGTCTTAATATTATGGGGCTGTATATTGACTTAGGGGAACTTTATATTGTTGGGGAACAACGTTTTGACACAACAAATGGGGTGGTTACGACATAAAAATTGTTTTGATATTTGTGCCATTATAAGTTTATAATTGTGAGTGCTTTAATATTCATATAGTTAACTAATAAATTGGGGTTAAACCAGCTTTAACTAAACAACATAATAATATTTTATTCTAATTTCTGGTATAATGTTGAAAATTCAGTTCCAGGGGTTAATTTCGAAAATATTTAGGATCATAAATAATATTATAATGTTTTTATTACAGTACATGTAACACGAACAAACGGAATTATTTTTGGACTAATTATATTCACACATTTCGGCTAGTGATTAAGGGTGTTCTACCAGAGATGTGCTAGGATGCGTAGGAAGGGATGTGTTTGTAAAGAACCAATATTATCACTTCATTTATTAACTTTTTCTATCAACTACTTTACGTTACTTCTAACTATTAACTAACAAAAACACCATATAAATGGAAACACAGATTGGTGTCAATAAAGCTCAGTTTACGCGCATGTATTATGACCGGCCGACTTTTATCGCGTTGGCCTTTACCATTGACCTTAATTTAGTTATTGCACTTAATCAGATAACGCACTCACCACGTAATAAACGTTTATCGAAAGAAATCCGTAAGACGAGCTTCGGGTGTTTTATTGCGTTTCTTTATATATCGTGGGGATTGTTGATGTTAAACCCCATCGATGTCAGTAACACGAGTTCACGCCGTAAAAGTTGTGTGTGTTTTTTTTATATCCTTTCGTCAAAAGATTATTCAACGAAACATTCAGACTACTGGCTATAAAATCAATCTATCAAGACGCTAAAGAACATTAATCTATATTCTCTTTCCCTATATAAAAACTACTTGATACTTCGATATATTTTTTACACCACAGATAAAGTAAAACAAACAAAACTATTATTAGATATTTTACCCAACAGCACCTTTTATTTTGATTCGATTCCGCGATACATATTCAATCTGATCTCACTTGTAAACTAGGTATACAAAATTGCGAGCGAGCGTGGGTTTCCGAGATTGTACTATATCATCAAGATTAAGTTAAGGTACAAGCACATTTTATTCAAATAACTGCATGCCTGGAACAGCTTTCTAAACTTAGCGCTTTATATTTTGTTATATATTACATATTTATGATATACACTTTTTGATGTAGAAAATACGTAGATAGATAAATTATAATGATTGAGTAATTAGAAACGTGTGAGTTTCTAAGGTTTTGATGGATTCTATAGGAGTATATGGGGTACGGTGGCACAGTCAACCCACTCGAAGCAGACGAATAAAATCTATACAATATGTCGTCGATGTTTATAGATTCACTAATTATATATCAAAATGGTCATGATCTTAATGTACTGAAGTACCAATAATATGATGTTTTGAATAACACTTCTTCAATATATGGAATGCGAAAGAGGGGCGGGATATTTGAATGTCACTTTCAATAGATAAAAGTGAATGACGGGTGTTCCATTGTATGTTTATGGATGGTTTCTATATAGAATTAAAAAGGGACGTATTGCTTACGGATATTTAAATGCTGACTTTTATCATATTATGGATATGATGTGAAAATTCAACAGTCCATAAGAACGAATCATTTCTGGGTAAAGAAACGGGACATAAGCCGCTATAATCCTATTGTGTTTTTGGCAACTTGCGTATGAAATATATTTACTCATATTCGTCCTGAAAACCCGTCGTCAAAATATTTTTTATTGTTATTATGACAATTTAGATTATCTTGTTTTCACTTTGAAAAACATATTTTGATACAAAATCAAAGATGGCATTTGAATTGTCCTTAATTATCTATGGTACGATAATTTTAAACAAACCTTTCCACTAACATTTTAACTGAAAAATCATATCCAAACTAAATACTAATACATTATTTCAGCTGAAACAGAGCAAAAAGCCAAAGCAAGCATTCGCAAATTGATTAAAACCTGACCGGCGGACACACCAACGAATCATGAAAGCCCTATGAAAACTTGTAAAGCAGCGTTTAGGTGATTTAGTTAACACTTTAAACTGACGATCAAAACGTTAAAAGCAGTAAAACGCCTAGGCATTTATGTTTAGCGTTTCACAGTAATATTGCTTGTTATGATAATCAGCTACGTGCTGTCTCTTTTTCAATCGCTCGTGAGAAAACAATGTGGTTAATGTACTTGTGTGTACGTAGCGTAAGAGTCAAATAGATAGGTGCTATGAAAAAGTGTTAGGGCCAAAATGACCCACTGAATTTTTCACTTAATTTTATTTTTAATTAATATCTAACGAAATTATAGGTTCTTGTATTTTTTAAATTTAGCCTTATGAACGACAATTAATAAAAGTATACATATTATAACGCCTACCAAAAGGTGTACTAATAATAAAATTGAATCAGTCATTAGTACTTAAAGTTAATTGAAATTCATGTTGTTAAAATAATTCCAATTAAAAATATTTGAGTTATTACCAGAAGTAGAATCAATAAAATATTGAATTAAGATTAATTTATACATCTCAACATTAAAATCAAAGAATTACTTATATAAGAATCTAAGTAACCTAACTAAGATTATTTACCTTTTTTTATGTAGAGCTGTTTCCTCTTTGGATATACTTAATAAAATAATCCTGAGCCAAAGCACACCATCTCTTACGCCACTCATACCAACACACATCGGAACTCAATTTTTAACTATCCTCCGCTATTTCCCTTTACCGACACTAATGGGAAACGGAAGGCGCTTCGTTACCTTCATTGTGTACACAGTGTACGTGTACGTGTGTACGTATTTATCAAATAGCTATTACTCCTGGGCCCTGGCGCATTCAATTCGTTAATCGATTTTTGAGGAGGCAGCGTTTGTTTTGTTCGCAGTCTGTTACGAAAAATAAGCTGTTTACAAAAGCCTCTTTTAATTAAGCTGTTTTATCATTGTATAAAAGAAAACATGAACATTTTGTTATATAAGCAATAGCTTTAAGGTTTTTAGCTTTTTACTCAACTTTTTGCTATAATCCCGGGCCGCGTCATAGCAATCGCTAAAAATCAGCTAGGGTTTACGTTGCTAATCCGTCTCCTAAGCTACGGTTTAGATTACCTAGCATTTTTGTTATTCCCTTATTTTCCTTTAAAATTTTCATAAAAATTATGCTAGACTTAACAGAAAAATTGTTAGTTCTAAAAACATCGACCTATTTGTGGTGTAAGATCTGTTTAAGAACTCAGAAACAAACATCCGGTCATTATACAAAATATCGCATTTATAATATTTATTTTATTACCATAAAAATTAAATTATGCATAAAGATCGTTTTGAATCCTTTCCATCTTCAACAACTTTTAAAATAAAAAACAAAACAAATACAAAAAAGCTAAAATTACTTTCCATATCCTTTTGCGAATGATTTTTAGCCACGAATCATTTATACGCTCCACCAAAAGGCTTTTGTGTTCGTATTAAAAAGTACCATTGATTTTTGCGAATGAATATTGAATTCGGTATGGAAGCAAACGCAATTTTATCTCGCTACATATGTATTATATATGTATGTATAGCAGAAGCCACAAAATTATATTATGAAGCAATAAACGAAATGGTTTTCGACATTGCAAAGTGGAATTGAGATCCGTCACGGATGATCGATCGCTGCGAGACTACGTTCGAGTAATTAATATTTCGATTGTTATATATTAAACGAGTGTTTATTATTGTTAGTACTTGTAAGGAATGGATAGGTTCTTTAGTTACCAACTTCATTACACTTAGAGAGGAATGAATTAAAAATGCCTTCAATGTGTAAGCGCTGTTTTTTTGTTACGACATTTTACAGTCATAATATTACGTTCTAATTGCGGTTTTGATCTTGATTATAAACTACCAACATAAATACATATTGATAATTATTAACCACACTTTTTTTTACTTTTATTTAAAAAATTGGCACGTATAAATATACCTACTATAAACTCCTTGCTAGTTTCTAGACAACTAGTGCACTAAATTCGGTAGACGCCGCGGGTAATAGTTAGCTATAATATATTGCTAATATATGTTAATATGTATGTAAAGTTTCCAAACCAAGAGAAGTTTTAAAGTGCTTGCAAATTGACACGACAGAGCCAAGGAAATTTAATATACTTTACCCACCACCAGTCCTAGGAGTAGTTAAGCAAAGTTCCTAAAAACAACCGAAGGGTGCTCATTTGCAATGTATTTTTTTCTTTTATTTATTACAACATGTTATATGTTATTCATTCATTTTTAAAGTTAGTATATTGTAAAAGGTGTTGTAGCTTCCACAAACATGTTATCGAAATTTTCAGTCAGTGTAGTGTAAAAGGTGTATTAGCGTAAGTTGGCTATTAAAATTATATTAAATTCAAAAATTTTTGCATAAAAATACAGTGAATAAATAATAACAAATATCGTAAAACTTACATTTTAATGTAGTTTTAATATTTGTTTGTTACTCTTTCACAAATACTACTGAACCGATTACAATTAAATTAAGCACACATATAGAGGGTAACTTGGATTAACACATAGGATAGGTTTTATCCCACGGGAACGGGAACTATGCGGGTTTTTCTTTGAAAACGCGGGCGAAGCCGCGGGCGGAAAGCTAGTATGTATTATATAAAGCTCAAGAGTTTGTTTGTTTGAACGCGCTAATCTCAGGAACTACTGGTCCGATTTTAAAAAATTATTCGGTGTTAGATAGCCCATTTATCGAGGAAGACTATAGGCTATATAATATATTATATCATCACGCTAAGACCAACAGGAGCGGAGCACTTCGAGTAAAACCACAGGTCACAGCTAGTTACATATAAATACTCTGTACAATGAATCCTTGACCTCATGCAACTTGAAATCTGATCGAATGTGGTCGGTCACGGTTGGAGCCCTTTCGTCACGCGTTAGTTTTCACGATTTGCTTTATAAAAAGCTGAGAAAACATTTACTTTGTTTTAAGGTTTAAATTACATTTATCAATTGTTTTCGGTAAAATTACAAATATTTTAAATTCCACAAGTACCCAAATATTGATATTTAAATATGAATGATATGAAAATTATGGAAGACAAATACATTTTTTGTTAAAAGACCAAAATGTTAATAATAAATGAGACTAATTGGGGAAAAACTAGTTTCTATTGGCTTATAAAAGTATGTGTTCTGAATAAATATTTTGACCTTTAATAATAGCAAGCCATAATGATAAAAGCGATATAATAAAGTATAATGATTGCATAAACTCAAGGCCAAATATTCCAACACAATGACACGAACCATTTTTAACGTTTAATAAATCGACACCTAAATAATTTACTTCCTAATTATTATACTTTTGCATCAAATATCTATACATATAATAAAATCGTAGGAAAGTCAAAACTGTACATTGAATATTTTTTTAAAAGAATACATAATCCATGATCTATAATCGATATAGAAGCCAAAAACATAGTTTTTAGAATTTTTGTCTGTTTGTCTGTTTGTCTGTTTGTCTGTATGTTTGTCCAGGCTAATCTCAGAAAGTACTGCACGGATTTACTTCAAATTTTGCATGAATATTACTAACAGGTCGGGTCAGGCTGTTATATACATATTATCATGCTATCACCTTCGGGGGAGGAGCTGTGAACCTTTATTTTTCTTACGTATTCCGTGTACTACGACAGCGTACAATATAAAGACTCATGTTTAAATGTTGTTTTTGAGTAAGCCATGCTATTGTCTACCTTTACACTATAAAAACTACATCATTTAAGTAATTTTGGCAGAGAAACAGTATAATGAATCTTAGTAGTATAAAGACAAATTTAAAACAGCGCCATCTATGAGATTTCATTAAAATTAAATCAATTTACATAATATTAACGCTCCTTGGAAATTCATAATTTAAATATTATGATGTTGGTGAGTTTGTTTTTTTTTAAAGTTAAATAAATAATTCATATCTTCCCAGAGTTAATTTCAGGTGCGCTTATATATACTAAATTTTTATAAGTGAGGGTAGATGTTTATTATTTGATGTTAGTTACAGTTATATAGGTAATAGACGTAGTATTTGTATTCTCTTTGGGTAATAGTAGATAACAGTGATTGTGTTCATTGGTTACATTTTTAAAAATCTTCGGCTTTTTTTTAATTTTCGCCTTCTTGCGTTCCCACAAAAGGTAAGTTGTAGCTTTTATATTTATTGTTTATTAAAATTATATAGTTAGACTCATGTTTTTAATTAGTTAAAGTTATGACAAAATAAGAAAATGATGAAATTTTATTTTTATCATGTATAACTTTTACAAGACTATATTATACGCCCAAAGAAGGTCACTTTAGTTCTTGATAAAACTTTATTTGTTAGTAACTAGCTTTTTATTAAAATTAGGTACACTTATCTTTTGATTTTTTTTATTTACAGATTCAATGTTCATAAAAATTGACGATTTGCGTGAGGATGTAGTGGAAATTAGTAACCTTGCGCGTGGTTAATCAATATTCAATACATATTATTATAAAATTCTAGAAAAGTGATGTCTGTACAATGAAAATAAGTAAAAAAAATAGCAGGGGTTATTACTAAATCGATCTCAAACCCAAAACTGTAGTTATAATTTTTTTTGTCTGTTTGTCTGTATGTTTGTGCACGCTAATCTCAGAAACGGCTTATCCGATTTAGATGCGGTTTTCACTAATATATTGTGGTAATCTTCATTTAACATTAAGTGTTTATTTCATGTTAATCGGTTTGTAAATAAAAAAGTTATGACCATTTAAGTATTCACGGCGAACATTTGCAAAGGCATTCTATTGTACACTATACAGTGTACGATAAAACGTAAGTTATCTGTTATACGCTACAGTAATTATTATTCCTTATAAATGTCCAGGTGATCATATCGAAAATCCCCAAGGGTGGGGGGGTAAGCTGAGGTAGTAGGGGGGGAAGAGGTCAAATTAGAATTATGCTTACTTCTAGGTAAATTTTATACATAAAATGTCCTTTAAATTATGTCGTATTATATTTTTAACCCCTTTTAACCATTTTTAACCATCAAAAAGATGGGTGATAAGTGTTTGACCGCTATGTTTGTCTGTTTGTGCCACCGTAATAATAGGTCTAACAGGTAATACGAATTAGATGCGTGTTAGGCAGCATATTTTCCGACGCTGGTTCTTAGATAAAGTGTATCAAAATCGGTTCATCCATTTATTATACCTAGGTATATAGAGGTAAAAGTGGGAATGTGGGAAAAAATATTAGTTATATTTTTATCCAATTCGGTTTATCCATTTATTAGATTACAGCGGTGAAAGTGGGAATGAACAATAATCGAATGTGGTCAAATAATATACTCAAGCGGCATATCAAAATATAAAAGAGCAATGTGTTTTATCGAAATCGGTTCATCCGTTTATTACATTTAGGGGTGACAGTGGTTAGATAAATAATTAATAAACCAAATGGAGCATCAAACGACAGGATATGACGTGTACATATAGGTATAATTAGATAATATGGTTTACATCAAAATCGGTTCTGCCATTTACTAGGTGTGGAAAGAGAAGGGTTGAAAGTCTGTGAAAGAAGAGGGGGATATGGGAGCGAGAGGATAGCGACACCCTGGAAATTTTGAACTCTACTCAAAGCCACATAGGCCTGGCTCTTGGCAATTTTTTTTCCTAAAGATTGGTATCTTTAGGAAAAAAAATTTCTTCTTTTGCCACTGTGATCCATTACAATTTGTGCACGGTTACGGCCCAGCTTAAAAGATGTCAAGGAGCAACAAACTTATAGATATCAATATGATGTAGGAATGTAATATGGAGGTAGAGGTAGGTCTCGCTCACTTGAAAATATCACATGAAAATAAGAAACCGAAGTTAAAAATTTAAAAATTAAAAAGAAAAACCCAACGCAACGAAGGAAAAGGAATAAATAATAATTTTACAAACTTCCCGACGATCTTTAAAATTAAGTACCATTATAAAAAAAATATAATTGTATATGATATGATAATGATGGTATGGCAGCCCCGATGACTTTGTTTTTTTATTTTTATAAATATTTAAAATGGTAAATTTATTTTTAAAGATCTTTGGGAAGTTTGTAAAATTAGTGAAACTTTTATTACATCGTCTCAAACTTTTTGGTCTGTGTAGCGCATGTCGCGTGACGGTCGGCTGCCGAGTAGGTATAAAGCAGTGTTCGGAGTCATTATCGTACAAATACGATAATTTTGTGCCTAAGTTTCACTTTTACCGTGGTTTCATCAAACCACACAACATTTTTTCCTTTTTCTATGCACTTTTCTTCGTTGCGTTGAGTTTTTTTTTTATTTAATTTTTATTGCACGGTCTAAACGGTTTAGTTACTACGGCGTGAGACAGGAAAGATCTGAGCGCTGAGACAAACGTCAAAACGCAAAGGAATAGAATCCGCTATCGATACTAATTATTGTCTTAAGCGTATGATGTTTTGATAAGGATTTGTTCACCTTACCAACAACGACGACGACCACGAACAAAATTTTCATCCAGTCGTAATTTAACAAAATTGTGCAAAACACAATTAAAAATAAATTATTAAAATTTCCTGTCGTTCTGGTGATTGGAATTTTTATTTTTTAGATCAACGAATGAAAAAATAGATTTTTCGTAGAAACGGTTATATATATTGTCAAAAACATCCATACAAGGAAGGAATTTATTTTTATTTTTTAGCTCAGTTTAGTAATAAATTTTACTAACAGTTCGTTTAATTATTTATGGTAGTACGTGTTTATTCAATAAAAGTTAAGTAGTAACTACCTACTATGCAGTCACTATTCCACGCGGACGAAGTCGCGGGCACAGCTAGTCAATTAATAAAGCTATTTCAATTTTAAGTCAATTCATAAATAATATTATTTTGCATAATTTGAATAATCAGCATTTTAAATATGTTTAATATTATCTAATATAAGTACCATATTCACTTCTGATAGAGGAAGATCGTAAATTTATAATTAATTACACCAGCATGAACAACGATAAGAGCAAATTTATGTGTTCTAAACTAAATAAATCTATCTACTATAAAATACAATTTATAACTAAAAATAAACGGGGCCATAAAATAAGTAAGAAAAACATTCGCTCGCAAAATATTCGACGACGAATTTATGGCGTATAGGTAATAAATATAAATTCTCCGTAAAACATAACACGATCTGCTATTAAATTGATAATTTAATAAGTTTTCTAGATGACAATCTAATTTGAAATTTCCTCTCACAACGTTTAATAAAAATCACATTTACTTAATATTTAGGATACGCCTTAAGTTTTAAACACATGACCGCCCGTAAACGTTAATAAACTTAAAATCTTATGCATTAATTACGAAACGAACTTATTTAGTACTAGTGGTCCGCCCCGGCTTCGCCCGTGGTACATATTTCGCAATGAAAGGTAGCCTATGTCCTTTCTCTGGTATCAAAATATCTCCATAACAAATTTCATGCAAATTGGTTCAGTAGTTTAGGCGTGATTGAGTAACAGACAGACAGACAGAGTTACTTTCGCATTTATAATATTAGTATGGATGTAAAACAGGACTACTTCAAAAATTTATATCAAAAGTATATTCCTTTTATCTGCGAGTTATGAAAAACTGTCAGTATGACATACTCAGACCTTACACATTCATTTCATTTTATTATGACCCACCTGCGTCCTACTTTTGGGAAAAGCCTTCCCTTTTTTATCTTTCAGTCCATTTAATGTATTAATTAATGGACTACTCTTGTTCAGCATAACTAATAATTAGTTTCGTTCATGTTTGAAATTTAATCCTCAAATGGGTTTCAGACTGAAGCGTAAATGTGTATATGTTATATATATGCATGATTTACTACACAAAAATATCAACCATACAAAACTTGTTAATATACTGCATATAAAACTATAAATGATCTTTCTTTCTTTCTAAAACTAAATGGGCAACCACTAAAATGATAATGTATACGAGCGAATCATAATGTGGTATACGCGTGCTTAAAATTCAAATATACACAGAATATGTAGCAAAAAATATAAAATATTTATGACAGACAGAATTTAAAATAGCCTTCAAGTATTTCTTCAAAGGAGATTATCCTTGAAAGCATCGTCGATACCCGCGCTATCAGGTACGTGCATCAAGGATTGATAAGAGCCATAAGCGAACACTTCAATACTGCTCCAATGGAGTAATCTTGTATGCAAATAGCATATAATTTCCTTTACATATACCTGGCGGCCATTATGATATGCTTTATGCATTGCTTATGATTAACTGACTATGTTTATCTACACGTGTGTAACAACATTATAACATGTTACAACGTAGTAGCTTATTTCATTCATTCTTTCGAGGTATTCTAATTGAATATTTATTAAACTTATAAAGATCAATGGAACAAAATCAAGTTAATAGAAATGTATCGTGTAATGAATCACATTTGTTTTCATTCAATACAATTGCTAAATAAACATTCCACACCAGCCATACTACGGCGCATAAATTATCATTACTCACTCAATATGGTGCATGCGAAGATACAAGACTAGAAAATTTATGCTTTTCCTTGATCGCTATGAAGTCTTCATTCTTCCCTTATAACTTTGAATCCTCTATTAATCACGCCGAATGTTTCGATTAGTCTCTGGGGCTCTGAAATATATGAGTTAATCCACGACCCAGACTCCCCTATTGTCTGACCGGATTGCTATTTTTGTTCCCAGTGCTATCTATATTTACCTTAGCCAATATAAGGCGGTACGAGTACAATAAAATCCATTTGATGGGTATTAATGGTCACTGCATATTGCTATAATGTAAAACAAGGAATCCTATAAATTGCTTCGCTTATAGCCGTATTTACAACGCAAACAGTTAAATTAGTGCTCTTTAGGGATGTAACGATACCGATACCGATACCGATATATCGGCCGATATAATCGGCAAGCCGATATATCGGTATCGCCGATTATAAAACAACCGATACCGATATCAAACATTTAAAAAAACCGCGCCCCATGAACGATGCGGGAGACCGCCCGCGCGTGCGCACTTTGTTTTTTGAAAAAACTCTACCAATAGTAAACTTTTATTAGGAACTGATTGTATGTGTATAACTTAAAGTTTAACTGACTTAGCAAAATAATAATACTAAAAGAAATGGTTTTCTTGTTTTTGATTTGGCATTGTTATTTAAAAGAATACGATTTACAGTTGAGTCTCTGTTAAGGGGAAGCTCCCTAAATTTTATGTGTTTTTGCATTAATATTCTGAAACAGGCACACATACAATCAAAATGGAACTTTAGTATATGATTTATTGGGTCTTTTTCTTTCGATGTACAAGACAGTTACGTAATTGTAACATTTTCGCTCGATTCATTTTTTATTCAAAAATTATGCCTTTTTTAAGGATTATTACATTTTTTTAAAGATTTACTTGGACTTTATGTCTAAAATAAATGTTAACAGTAAGAAAATAGAGTTTACTATCGAATCCCAAGATATTTTTTCTCTAGATTAATTATTACTTTAGTTATAAACGAAATAAGAATTGAGACTTACTTTTCGAGCTCGAACGCAATCAAAGAGCGCACGCGATATTCAACTTTATTACGGCTGTATTAGCGTCTAGTACCGTAACCGGTCTCTCAGTGCCAGAATTGAGAAAGGGAGCCTCCTCTTAAATGTTGGTAACTTTTATGCATAATTCACCATTTATTTTTCTACCAAGCCATCGATATCGGTATCGGTATCGGTATCGCCGATATTTCATTACAAATATCGGTATCGGTATCGTATCGGCAAAATCATGTATCGTTACATCCCTAGTGCTCTTTAATATATGTATATATTCACTCGTTTATTTAATTTGTTTAAAGTAAGATAATATAGTATGAAAAGCATCAAAGATAGCTCCATGTAAAATTTAATTAATATACTCTCCGTACAGTAGAGAAAGTTCGTGCAAAGAATAAATTACCGCGGCTGAATATTTTTTCCCCCGACAAAAACATAATGATCACGATGATTGACTGCACTC
>CAJQZN010018668.1:0-12421 GCA_907164685.1 Colias eurytheme | reverse complement strand
TACCCGACTGCGAGAATGTAAGGAGGGTAATGGTTTGGGTGTGTTGCTTCAATAGAAAAAAAATGTGTGCGTGTACTAGTACACACGTAAGAAGTGAAACTTCTTTATGACATTATTTTTCAAAAAATAATTTACTATATGCAACTCTACAGAAATACGTCGAATCACGCGTGGTAGAGATAAGAAAAAGACGGCGCGTAACGGAAAAATGTCACATGTACCGAAAAAATGTTACACTAAATTTTTTTCCAAAAAGAAGTTTCACTTCAAAAATATTTTAAATTTCGGATTGTCTGCTACATGTGTACAAACATATACATTATACATAACTAGCTGTGCCCCGCGGTTTTAGCCGCAGAGCTCCGCTCCTGTTGGTTTTAGCAATGATATAGTATAGACTAAAGCCTTTGTCGATAAATGGGCTATCTAACACCGATAATTTTTTCAATAGTTCCCGAGATTAGCGCGTTCAAAGTTCAAACAAACAAACTTCAGCTTTATAATATTAGTAGGGTAAAAGTGGGATAGATGCCGCACTAGGATAGATGCCCCATTTTCAAAAAACCTCACTTCCCAGAGTTCTGACTACGAATTAATGATTTAAATAGGAGCTCCTATCACCCCGCACCTCGTGTACGCATGAGCTGTTGTTTGGTGAAGACGTGTTTCGCTAGTGCGTGTTATAATATCGGCGGCGAACTTCACGAACACGTTAAAATTTAAAAAGGTTGATATTTGCCTTTGCATAACTTTATAAGTATTAATAAATTTCACTATATTTCTTATTATGTCTATACACTGGTTCATTAAGTACAAATCTAAGTGAAAATAGTGGCTCTTTTGTTTTTATTTAATAAAAAAACTACTGGGGCAGCTATCCTTATCAAAAAGGATAGTTGCCCCTTTTTTTTCGAGGGATAGATGCCCTTAGGGGCCTCTAAGGGCATCTATCCCTCAATACATATGTACATGTTAGTATCGATAATCACAGGTACTGTTTATATTTTTACCTGATTGCGTCAGAGGTTTTCTCTATGTTAACCGATTTTACTCGTTTAATTTGCTTTTTTTTTGTTATGTTTACTTACTTATTAATGATCTGCCCTTATACTGATTGTAGGAGAACCACGCCACGAAAATACAAAAGAAAAGAAGGAGTGCGAGCGCAAGTATATTCTTGGACAACAGAACAACTATGTGAACTTGACATTTGCTGGTTTATCATATTAATTTTATTAGATTTCGCGTTTATAGAGTATGTCAGGCATCTATCCCACTCTGCAGGCATCTATCCTCCTTAGTATTTTCATGGTGGGGCAACTATCCAACTAGGTAGGCATCTATCCTCAAAAAAGGTGTTCTACAAAAATATTTATTACACATTATCTATAAATGATAGGATTAAAAATATATATAGTAATTCAAAACAGATAATTAACCTAGCTATATTCATACAAAGTGTTCGTATAAGATTCATGTTTTTTAAATTATGAGGCTATTTCAAAAAGTGGGGCATCTATCCCACTTTTACCCTATAGATAAAAGTTTATTTTTATTTAAAACTAAAGTTTGTAAGATATATTGGTCCTATTTTAAGCACTATTGTGTTTGGCGTGGCGAAATGTTTAAAAATTGCCCAATACGTAAGAATCACTTGAGTTCACGCTTCGCTGTTTTGGGGTCAATTTGAAACACAAACACAAACTCTTGTGTGCATACATTATCATCATTTTATGTATTTTGTATGAAATTAAATGTGGGATGGTAGTTTTATGGGTTATTACTGCTTAATCGAGGTAATGTGAATATTTATTATTTGTTCTTCACAAACTATATAATTTTATATAATAATATATTATTTGTCTTTGATTATTCCGTTATTATAAACTGTATTGTATTGTTTACCTTGTGTTTGATAGAATCTTATATATATTATGAAGAATAAACAGAAACACTAAAAATAGCGATACATTTTTCACAACACTTTGTTTGCTACCTACGATATTTATCGTATAAAAGTGTATAATATTTTAGCAAGTTCTAGCCAAATCTATATCTATATATAATATATAAAACTCAAAGGTGACTGATATAGTGATCTATCAACGCACAGCCCAAACCACTGGACGTATCGGGCTGAAATTTGGCATGCAGGTAGATGTTAGGACGTAGGCATCCGCTAAGAAAGGATTTCCCGAAATTCTTGCGGGAACGGGGAAAAACAGGGATGCACGTACAAAGTCGTGGGCGGAAGCTAGTATAATATAATTGCAATAAGTAAAAAAATCATATTTAAAATATTTAACTTCTTTAGTTCCGCTTGTGCGTCAAAATAACACTTTTTACTGGTAATAAGCAATTTATGTCTGTTATATAAATTACAACGCATTACCAATGCTCACGGCACGCGAACAATCAAATTATACACTATACTATAAAAATACAACAATAATATTACTGTTAATTTAATATAATGGCATGTTGGATGAATTTGACGAATAATTTAAGCATTATTCGTGTATAATATTGCTATTTGCATCTTGAAATCGCGAGTGAATGTAATGGGTGATAAATCTCATATTTTTTAGAAGGCTGTGTTGGAAGGGGTGTTTTTTGAGTATCTGTATTGTACCAAAGTATAATATGTTAGGTACTAATTATTGAATGTATGTTTCTTGGCCATGCTCTATAATGTAAACGGCTGAATAGTCTGTATTTAAAAGGTGTCAATAGATTTGTTTTAACTGTGATAATGACACTCGAAACTCTTCGTTAAGTTCAAAAATATTAGTTAATTATTTTCGATGCCTCTATGTTTGACTAAAATGCTGCTTTATGATCATAACAATGGACTAAAATGTTCTGCTCAATTTCACCGTAGGTCGAAAAGAAAACTAAAAAGATATGGCACTAGGGGCTAGGAATACGACTAACAGATACTTACCACGTGTTAGTTACATAATGTAAATTAGCTTGAAGCTAGATTGAAGCCAATTTATGGAGCTTTAGCATATCCAAAGATCTATAAATTAGGTTCAATCTGTCACTGACATATGCATCGAATCATGTATTGTTAATCAAGGAAGTCGATTTTGCATTTCAAGACGAGCGTTGCAGAATCGATATTTGGCGAATCGATTCGTCTGTTACATCACTTGGTCTCGATTCGTGACAATGAATGTGGTATCGTAAAACATATTATTATATAGATAGATATTTGTTGTGGATACGTAACTTTGTTTGAATGCTATCTAGCTTAGATCTAGATTTTAAAAGTAAACTGTTATCTTTGTAACTAGGTATCTATTGTTGAAAGCAACAGATGTAATTACTAAAGTTATATAAAAATTAGCGGCGTTGAGCACTTTTTCTGTAATGGGTATAAAATCTTAAACTCGCGTCAGGACACGTGACCTGATCGAAAAAGCGTAAGACGGATGGATATCAAACATGCTCAACGTTAATAATCAAGTTTTCACTTCTGGCGGCACTCCCGGAGTGCAACCCGTCTTTTTTTTTATTTAAATAAGATACGGTTTAATTTTGCGACAGTTTTAAGACATAAGAAATGAAAAAAGTACCAATACCTTTTTTAAATATAATATAACTACATAAGCTTACTTTTTCGTTACGTACAGATTCTGTAAATTATGGAATTATTCCATACTAGCTGCTCCGCGCGGTTTCACCCCCGTGGCTCCTCTCCTGTTGGTCGTATTGTGATGATACATAGCCTATAACCTTCCTCGATAAATGGGCTATCTAACAGCGAAAGAATTTTTCTAATCGGACCAGTAGTTCCCGAGATTAGCGCGTTCAAACAAACAAACTCTTCAGCTTTATAATATTAGTATAACAGGTAACTACCATACCTACATAAAATCTGCATTGTCGAATGTTAGAGTTCCTGGGATATACCTACCAGTTGTTTTTCTTCGCCGATTTGAGCGATGGGAAGATAAATTGAAAATAACAATTAAATTTGCACTCACTTCCATTTTTGCACCTATGATGTTTTTTTTGGGATCACAGGATTAAGTATAGGGGCCACTAAGCTACAATTATCTTTTAACACATTGTATAATCATTTAAATATTCATACATACTCATAAATAATCACAGAATTAAGAGAAAGGAAGTATTTTAAATGAGAGTTTAACAAAATGCAACATGCATTACGCGTGTAAAATGACTACATTCGTACATAATTACTTTAAAATTCTAAATACATGTAAATAAACCTTTGGCAATCGGCTATGCGCCTTCTATATCGTAAACCTTTGGTTAATTACTTATTTTGTGTTTAATAGTTTACTTTAAGAAATTATCGTAGCTTATAAATAAAACATAAAACGTAAATATTTCAGCCCCCCTAGTCAAGTGGCTTTCTGTTAGCGTAGCGTTCAATAGAATAGACTACGAATGTATGAGATTGACGTAGGCTGTAGATAAATTATCTATAATATAAATATTAATATATAAATAATAAAAATATTATAATTTTTTTACTCGCATTATTTTACGTAATTATAAATGATAAAGGTTTTATGTTTAAATAGAAAAATACTATTTATATTAATTAATAGCATTGAAAGCAATAAACGACTCTCCTAACTACAAACTCTATTAGGCATGCATAAGTACTTAGAATTACTTAGAATAGGTCAAAATATATGACAAAATATTATTTTGTAAGAAAATTGAAGGGGCTACAGAAGCTCATGTACGCGAACTAAGTAATCATTACAAAACACGGTTCTTAGCTACATTGGTAAGTACATGGAACTTGTTTTTTTAATGAAAAAGTTTAAAAGTTTTTAAGCTTTTACCTGTGCTTTTACAATAAAAAAACCCAACTTAGAAGATTTTCAAAAATTTTCACCAGTTGAGTCACATTATTTCTGAGTGAAATTAGTTATTATTTTTATCGAACTTCAACATTGAGGTTCACGAAACAATTGATAATGCTTATTTTTTAAACAAAAAGCTCATATTCTCATGTGGTTCCTTTTCAATTTGAATCACATCTAACATTAGCTTTTGATTTAAGTTCAAATGGGATAAGATCATATTATTATGTAATTTGAAGTCAAGTTTTGTTGGGTTGCTATTTTTAAGGTTGGTTACTATTTTTTTCTTCCGCTAGTAAGTAATAAAAGGTCAAAGTTGGTCAGCATTTTCTAACCAATCAAGAAAGCACATGTGCGCAATTTCTCTAGTTTTCTAATAATTGATATGATGTAATCGGCTTGGGAAAGGTCAAAAAATGATGACTAATGTTAGAGTGTACAGTATTCTGTTACATGCGTTTTGTTTATGACATAGGTAGTTTATGTAATGCGTGTGGACGGGCGGGTGGAACGCGGCGTTTTTTTGTTGTTTTTAAATCGGTGAAATTGTTTATTCTGTGGTGTATTTGTTGTTGAAGTAAACAAATTAAATTTATTTAAAAATTACGATGTAGTATTACGATTACGGTTTTATATATTTTTTTGTATGATACAAACATAATAATATTGTAAATAAGTATTTGATTAGTAAACTAAAAACTTTTCTCTTGATATCCAAATTCATAAGAAATTTTAATTTTTAAATTATGTAGTAAAATATGTTTGTCACAGTTACTACAACAAAGAAGCATGCATATTATGGCAGGCAACTGAATAAGATCGATTAATAAGAATTGCGGACATATTGAAACAGCGAGAATAAAAAATCTCGCCTATGTAAAAATGATTTATAGCAACAAAAATTAAATGTAAATGGTTAAAACATCTTCATTAAAACACTCAAGTTATAAAAGCGAAAAGCATCCTTTAAATTTTAAAATACGAAACAAAGCTAATGAGCAAGTCATCAATCTGCATGATAAATAACAATTAATGTTTTTTTTTTTCAATTGCGCAATATGTCTAGCACTAAGCATTGTCTATTGTGGGTTCGATTCCCAGCGGGTGACGTGTTAACAATGGCTTATCTTCAAAGCAATTTAATTAGAACTTGATTGATTGCTATTTGTAATTTTTAACGTACGCTGAAATTTTGAATAATTTACTGAAACTTGGGAAGAACTATATTATACATAATCACTTTTCAGACAATTGAGAAATTTGATAGATATTTTTTTATTCTAAATTTTGTGCGAAAGTATTTTTGACTATTTATTGTTTTGAAAGGAATCTCTTGTATAATAAAATTGAACAAAAATGTGTTTTCTATGCGTACCTAATAAATTTATATCAATACATTTAATCAAAATGACTTTAATGATATTATAATGAGTGTTAAATAGCGCTCAAAGCCAGCTAAAAACCTGCCTCACTTACGATATATGAAAATCGGTGTGTTGTTCCTTTGGAAGATTTTTTTTAAATTGTGTACCCATATAATAATAAATATTAATTTTTAATTCCAGATGCTGCGGTGGTGTGTTGCGGTAGCGCTGGTCGCGCTCGTCTGCGCGGGCGCATCCGATACACACTCGAGTCGCTTCCGTAAGTGTTTACAATCAAGACATAATAATTAATTCCTATATTAAATACCTACAAATATTTCTTTTATTGGAATTAAAAATAATGATTTGAATTTTTTTATAGTATTGGTTAATTTTTATTATCGTTAATTAGCAGTTTTATGTTTATTAGATAGATAAGAATAACAGAGGTTGTGAAAAAGCCAGTAGATGTTAAGTGTTAACCCCAACGATTTATACAAATCCATTCTCATTCTTACCTCTTTATTACTGAACCGATTTTGATATAATTTTGGAGTTAAAAATAATTGAAAATTCAAAAACAAAAATAGTAGTATTTCATTGAGATTATAATTTGTTGAGCATGCGAAGCAGGGGCGAAAGCTAGTTCTTGTATTAAATTTAGAATAATTCTTATATGTACTTCAATTTAAATCTTTTATCTTAAGAATATTGTCCATTTAATTATTTATAGCTTTTGTAGTATAAATTTATGTTGTGCTAACAAATATGTGTTTCAAGTTAGTCTCTAATATGTGTGTCATATAACCCACAATTATTTTAGTAATGTACTAACTAATACTATTTTTACAGAACCGAAAAAAATAAGATCTAGGAACGGTACGTACACAACACATTACAAGGGCCTTTTAGGGAATCAATTTTATTTATCACTATCACACAAAAAATTTCGAACCAGTTATCCCTTATAACTCAAACAAGGAGGATATAATATAATTTATAATTATTAGTAAAACTATGTACAGGATGTCCCGCGCGTCGTCGCGTCGCGTCGGTGTAATAAGCGCATTCAAACATAATATAGTTTTGCTTACACTGATTACGTAAAAAATAACTAAACAACAAATTGACGTCTTTAATTTTTTATTAAATTTTCTACGAGGCTAGGAATGATCTTAGCCTCTAGCAAATATCGCTGTGCTAATGTGGGCACTTTGTCTATGAAAACATAATCTTTAATTTAATGGCATGTGCGGGTGAACAAGGGCGGGTTGCCACTTGCCACACACACATATAGAGAAGTTTTAAGAATTCGCTCAATAGCAAAAAACATCGTCTAGAATATGAGTATTTGTTTCATAATCAGCGTGTGCAATTCCATTGAGCTTAGTATACTGACGGAAGGACACCCTGTATGTTATATCTTCCGCATGTATCATTACCTTTAAAATGAAAGAGTCAATTATTTTACGTAATTGCTCTCACTTTGCTTAGACATGCACTGGAACACTGCTTTTTCTTTTAAATTGGTTTTCATGTGTTTATTTTAAATATTGGTTTTGGAAGGATATGGTTGATTATGGTCTAATTTATGTAGAACGTTTTCTTTTTAACAGGTTTCTAACAAATTATTATTCTTACTTCAGTATTTCAATTGTTGGTGAAGCTGCTGTAAATTTTTTGGTTGTAATTGTATTCGTTTTTCTAATTTCGTCTTTTTCAATTGAAGTTATTACAATAACAAGAAATGTATCTGGAAGATTTTCTGAATTAACAACACTGGGTCGTCCAATTTCTGTAATTCTTTTAATAACAAGTAATGCATTTGAAAGTATATCTGAATTAACATTGAGTCGTCTTTTCCCGTAATATTCTTCTCTACTAATTTTCAGGGCGATATTCCCAGCATGGTTACTAATTAGTCAAATTATCATCGACCATAATAATTTGAATAATACCTTCTAGAATTCTTCGACTTCTGTAGTTAGTTAACGTCTTCTTCTCTTCATGGAGAATCTATCTTAGGTGATGGCATTAACGTTCAAAGTCATTTCCTATTATTTTCCTGACATCAAGGAAATTTTTCAGCTGAACATGGCGATTCAGATGAAATGATAAGTCAACTTCTGCATTGGATTCAGGGATTTTCTCAACAAAGGAATAGAAAAGGTCTGTGTTAGGCTAATATTAGTGCATACGATTATTTAATTTATTGTTATAGGTATTTTAGTCAATTCCTGGACACCATAATATTGTTTTCATCTAGTCGAGTTCGCAACTGACTGAAATTAGGATGTAACGACTTACATTAAAATAATTTTGTAAATAATCTTGAAGTTTAGTTTTAAGATCACCAAATCACAGCTAAGCGTTGCAGCACATTTTCACTATTGGCAAATTTATATATTTACGAGATTTTAATATTTATTTTCAATAATTTCAGCTCGCCAGTATTTCGGAGGGAAGCCTGAAAGACCACGACCTTTTGAGCCCGCTTCTTACCTCCCACCAGTGACGGGATATCCTCCAGCAGGGTCGCGACCAACGCCATCCTACAGCGAAGGACCTTCACCAACCTACCAACCAAGCTCGCCATACCAACCTTCAGAACAACCGTCTCAACCGAATTATCCCTCAAGCTTCCAACCAAACCAGCCAACTTCGCCAACATACCAACCACCACAAACTTCTTATCAACCCCCACAGACATCTTATCAACCGCCGCAAACGTCGTACCAACCCCCTCAAACTCCTGAACAACCTGCGGAAAAACCGTCACATACTTATCAACCCACATTTTTCCCCAATCAACAAGTAACAAATCAACCAAGCCAACCTTCTCAAAACCAGCCCGAGACGGATGAACCAACCCAAGACGGATTTATACCTAACCAAACGTCTCCATCTCAACCTAATCTGCCAAGCAGTCCTGAAGGAACTGCACCAACATACGAAACATCTCAACAAACAGAGGGAACTCAAAAACCACAAGAGAACGACTATGTTCCAGCTCCTTCAGAACCTGATGATGACGACAGACATCCTCCACATATTCACGCTATTTCTGTTGAATGTGGCAAAGAAATGATGACAATTAACATCGAGTTCAACAAAGCTTACAATGGAATCATCTACTCCCAAGATCACTACAAAGAATCTGAATGTATTTACGTCAGGGAAAACTCCAATCAAGCAAAATACTCTTTCACCGTTAGTTTAAATACATGTGGTACAAGATTCTTCAGTGATTTCGAAAACGAGGGACAGGCTTATCTTGAAAACGTTTTGGTACTGCAAAACGAACCAGGAATTCAAGAAGTCTGGGATCACATACGCAGAGTGAGATGTCTATGGGAAGGAAATTTGACTAAGCAATTAGTGTCTTCATTAAGTGTTGGTATGTTGAATCAAGTGACAAGCAATTTCAGCGGTGATACAGCCATGGCTCGTTTGGACATTCAAACTGGTAGAGGACCATTTGCACCTGAAGCTAATGGTTTAATCAAGATTGGAGAAGTAATGACTCTTGTAGTTTCTGTCACAGGAGACGCTGGTTTTGACATCCATGTGCGAGAATGTATAGCCAGAGACGCAGATAACAACAACGTTGTACCTCTAACCGATTCAAACGGCTGTGTACTCAAACCGAAACTGTTCGGAGCGTTCCAGAAAACTAGAGAAACTGGTAACACAGGAGCGTCTATAATAGCATACGCGTACTTCAATGCTTTCAAATTCCCAGATGAGATGGACCTAATCATTCAATGTGAGGTTGAATTATGCAAGACAGACTGTGAAGTGTGTCCAAACCCGGGAAGTACAGAGCCCAGAAGGAAAAGACGAGACGTCATTCACGTAGGTAATAGAACAATGGAGCCAGTGACGACAATTGGAAAAGGCTTAAGGGTTGTCTTTGCTGAAGATTTGCCGAGAGAGCCAGATTTCTGCGTATCTCCTGTAGCAGCTATATGGGGAGGATTCATGGTACTTCTAGGATCTTTAATGAGCAGTATCATAGTGTCATTCTGTTGGCAAAAGGCACACAGCGATGTGAAACTGTCGTAAATAATGTAATTTATATTTTTAAATACTCAGAAGTACAAGAGTTTTGGAAGTTTACGAAAAATTAAGAAGTGTAGAGAATAATCGGTATTGTAGATAGATGCTGTAATATACTTTTAATATTAGGTTTTAAGATAAACTTTTATAAAGATCCTGTAGGAAAAAGTAAAAGGATGTTGAAAATCTATGGTTTTCAGTATTTTGTAACGAAACACTGCCAATAATGCCTGATAGTTACTTTAACTCAGTTTTTTAATAAATAAGAAGTCATTTCATAAGCTTTTAGTTGCCTATTTATAACAAACTTACACAAACATAATGTTAGATAAAATAAGTATTTTTAATTTATATGTGATGTACATAATAGTTTAAATAAAATGTTTAAATATTATTATTGGTTTGTTTTATTTTAAGCCATATGTAGCCTAATTATATTACAATGAAAATGTATAGCAACATTTTTTTAAATAATTACTTTTGCTTTTATAAAGAGAAACTATAATTAATTTGGTGTTTATGGAAAAAACATATGATTTAAGATAGGATTATAATATATTTATCTGTATTCTGCCACGTTGTCATTTCATACGTGTAACCTTGGTACGGATAGCAAAAAAATAGTACTTGATTTTTTACTTTTAAATTTTTGGAGTCATAAAATAAAAATTAGCCGCTCGTCCTGGTTACGACAGAGATGGGATATTTAATGCAGCAAAAATTTTAATGCAGCCATAGTATCAGTCCGGATTCCGGAAGAATGCTGCATTCAACAAGTGAAAGATTTTTTTTTAATCAGCTTAGTTGTAATTGAATAAATGAATTATATTTATAGATTAATAGGTTCTTATTGTATAGAATTATATCGATTTATGCAAACTATTAAATCGCTTGAATAAACCCTTAGTATATTTTCATTTCCCAGTGAAAAAATTACGAAAGAAATAAACTATTTTTTTGTGATCTGTACATAAACGTAACAATAAATAATACTATCTAATATTTACACAAAGATAAACAGATGCAATGCTCGCACTGCGTATCTTTAATTACTAATTAAATATATTTAAACGATTAAAATTGTCTGTTATTATAAATATTTAATTAATTAATGGCACTTTTAGGGCCGATTTTTCAATGCTTGGATAAAACTTATCCGTCTAATAAAGTATTACACGATAATATTAAAATGTCACGTAAACTGTCAAATAAGGGCAATTAGAATACGTTTTTAAAATGGTAGTTTTATACATTATTCGACGAATAAGTTTTATCCAAGCATTGAAAAATCGGGCCTTAACGTAATGAAAGACGAATTAGTGTAATAACATTGTTTTAGTATAATATTTTTTTGGTTTGTTACCTCAGAACTTTCCATTGGGTGAACAGATTTTGATTATTCTTATATAGGTATACTAGCGGTCCGCCCCGGCTTCACCCGTGGTACATATTTACGTTTTCTCTAGTTAAGAACCATCGTACCTCTAGGAATATAATAAAAAAAGAATTATCGAAATCGGTCCACCCCACGGACATGTATCTATGTCTGTGGTCCACCCATTCACGCGTGATGGCATGACCAAGGAAAACGGGTTTTTATATTGTATATAGAAGATTTGAAAAGTGATGTTAATTTAAATTTCACTATTAGTCAAGCCTTTACATAAATACTGATTTTAGATAAACTGTTCACTGCTTCTCTCTTCTTCTACCATAAAACCAATAACTAACTCATATACTTTTATGACTAATTTATTATCACATTATTAAATGACTTAATATTTCTTCAGAGTCAAATTTTTATGTGGCATTTCTCAAATGTTATGATAACGTTTTTATTTCCGTACAAGTGTAGTAAAATTGTTATTCGTCTTAACTAATTGTTTACATAAAGATAAGTTTCGTATTTGAGAGATCTAAAATGGAAAAATATGAGGTTGGATTTATTTATAAATTAGATAAAGGGAAATGTATAATTATATAAGCCTTTATATTTTATTGTAAACTAGCTTTCTATATACTAAAACCTTCCTCGAAAATCATTATTTCTATTAAAAAAAAACCGCAACAAAATCCGTTGCGTAGTTTTAAAGATTTAAGCATAGGGTAAAAGTGGGATAGATGCCATACTAGGATAGATGCCCCATT
>CAJQZN010018665.1:0-10332 GCA_907164685.1 Colias eurytheme | reverse complement strand
CAAGATAGCTAACATCATAAGTAACAACATTTGTTCTACGACTTTTGATAATTTGTTAGATTTTATTTTCATACAAAAATAAATATTCATTTATTTTTCCGTTTGAATATTATAAACTCTACGCCTCCCAAAAATTACGTAAACAAGAAGCGAACGAGAGGGGGAAGGGCATGGGAAGGGGGCGTCGCGTCGTCCATCCGATAATGAATAGAACATATACTTACAAATGTTAGGAGAGTACAATAAAAGTTTAAAAAATCATTTAAAAATAATTTATTGCGTTATGGCAAAAGTCGTAGAACAAATGTTGTTACTTATGAGTTATGATGTTAGCTATATCTCGCCCTGCGAGGTTGCAGAATTTTTACAAGTCACTACTTACTTAACTTAAAATACCTACTTAGCTAATTGCATCACGAGAAATCGAAATATCTATAGAGATTTATTCATTCCATCAAAAGATATATAAGCCTTCCTGATAAGGTTGTAAATAGATAATACTGTAAGTAATATATTTAGTTTTTATTACTTTACTACGCATCCTGTAATGATTTTTATTTATTTTTATTTTTATTTATTAGAAAACAAAAATTCACATTTATTTAAAACAATTTTGCGATGCGAAACCTTACGAGGTTTGTAGCAACGCTCACAGTCGCATAAACACCGTTTGTTATTCGCAAGGAAGACAAAAGATGTGACTACATAAACCGGTTCCTTATCTATTCATGACATACAAATACAGGGTGTTCATTACAATGTTGTTTTTTATGTTTATTTTATTGTTTTAATTAATTCGAGAAAATATCTTTTGTATATTATTTTGTAGTTTTTAATATTAACATCCTTCTTGACTTTTTGTGGCATAGAATTAAGTATAGTGGGTAATAAGAAATTAGCCGTACGCTTCCCATAAAGATTGTGTACTTTAGGAATAATTAATTTATTATTAGTTATTTGTCTGGTAGCAAACTGATGCGAAATGGGATTTTGAAAGTTTATGTTATGAAATTGTTCTATGAGAAAAATCTTTTGAAACATTTGTCTTATTGGCAGTACATTACAATAGCTAAATAGTTCGAGAGGTTTATCTTTAAACTTGTTTTTAATATTAATAGGTACAATTTTTTTTATTAGTCTTAGTTGTAAATTTGTGATTCTATCAATGTAAGTATTAAATGTACGTCCATAACTTGTGATACCGTATTGTATTATTGATTCTGCCAATGATCTATAGATACCGAGAAGAATTTTGTATGGTACTTTATTTCTGATGATATATAATTTTGAGAGTATGGCCCTAAGTTTATCACACAGATAGTCTATATGATGGTTCCAATTAAATCTGTTATCAACAATCAGTCCTAAGTAAGTATAATAAGGCACTTGGTCCACACATTCACACGAGCAGTCCGGGTTATAATATGTACCTTTGTGAAGACATACGTGATTGTGTGCCGTGATTTTAAAATTATTAAAGTTTTTCAAATGACTCGAGTGTACATGTACTATTTTTGTTTTCTTAACATTTATGACAAGACCCGCATCGTGCGACCACATTAGGATACGCGTAAAATCTTCCTGTAACTGTTGAGCTGCAGTATTAATATTTTTGTCTGAGGCTATTAGACAGGTGTCATCAGCATATTGATAGATAGAACAGTGGTTGATGACATGTTCCATATCATTTACATACGCCAAGTACAATAAAGGTCCTAACACCGAGCCCTGTGCTGTACCCTCGGTGATGGTCATTTCATTGCTCATTTCATCGCCTACTTTAACACGAAATTTTCTATTAGCAAGATAATCTTTAAACCATCCCAGAAGAGGTCCACGGATACCGGAGTTGTCTAGTTTGTGTATAAGAGTGTCATGCCTGAGTGTATCGAATGCCCTACTATAATCGATAAATAATAGCAGTACATGTTTTTTGTTATCGAGACATGAGTTTACTTCATCTGTAAATTTTGACAAAAGTTGTGAAGTTGACTTACACGGTTGAAATCCAAATTGAGAGACAGATAAAATTTTATTTTCGGCATAGAAATTCTGCATTTGTTCGGCTATAAATTTTTCCACGATTTTGTCTAAT
This sequence comes from Colias eurytheme, assembly GCA_907164685.1. Taxonomy (NCBI): domain Eukaryota; kingdom Metazoa; phylum Arthropoda; class Insecta; order Lepidoptera; family Pieridae; genus Colias; species Colias eurytheme. The sequence goes on along the minus strand of CAJQZN010018665.1, from coordinate 8,237 downwards.
ACCGGAAGAATGGTAATCGGGCGATAGTTTTCATACTCACTTCGCGTACCCTTTTTGTGAATGGGTCGGATTATTCCAGTTTTTAACTCTAAAGGATATTTAGCATTAACAATAGATGCATTAATAAATTTAACTATAATATCTACGATTTTAGTGCATATATTTTTTATGTCAATACATCGAATGTTGTCGAATCCGGGAGCTTTATTGATATTAAGTTTTTTAATTATATTACATACTTTATCTCTGTTAGCTTTTTTAAGTAGCATTGATTTATTTTGTGGATAATAATAATCATTTTCACATAATAGACGCTTATTGCATTTAGGAATGATTTTTTTAATACTATAATAAAATTCTTGTGCAAAATTATTAGCAATTGTTTTAATGTCTATGTTATTTTTATGAAATGCTTTTAAGATACAGTTGTCTATTGAATTTTTGCAGCGACCTGTTAATGAATTCAAAATTTGCCATAAAGCGTGACTATTGTTGTAGTTTTGATTAATTTGATTATGATAGTAATTATTTCTTGATTTTTCTATGAATTTACGCGTTTTATTACGTAATTTATTGTATTTTAATCGAAGTATTTTATTAGTCGGGTCATTTTTCCAGTCAATAAAAGATAAATCTTTTTTTTCACACATAGTTTTTATGGTGCTAGTAATCCAAGGATCTTTGTTTCTTTTACTTGATGTTGCAATTATTTTTTCAAATTGTGATTGATTATAACAATTTTGGATGGTATTTTTTAAGTTATCATATAATTTATATGGACACTCTGTATTCGTAAAATCATCCCAGCTAATATTATCAAGCAAATTATTAAGTTTATTGTTATCTATTTTTCGAATGACTTTAACGTCATCCTGTACATGTGCTAATGATTGTCCAATGCACGACAATACGATCATACGGTGATCAGCCATTGCAGTGCCGAGCACGCCCGAGTACAGGTCTAACAATTGCGTCCTTACAAAAATGTGATCGATTACGCTACGCGTTATTATTTTGTTTCTTATTTCAATTCTTGTATAATCGGTTATAACACTTGTTAGACCGCACTCGGCCATGCTATTTATGTAAAAATCTTGAATGTTACCCTTTATTTTTATATCTATGTTCATGTCTCCTATAACAAAAATATCTAAGTGTTTAAAAGGTTTACTAGATAAAAGATCCTTTATCTCCCTTACGAACAAGTATTTACTTTCGTTGGGTGGCCTATATATTGCACAAATTGTTGCAACGTATTTGTGATTAGTCGTTAAATGACCTATGATTGATTCACAGTGATTTAAAGTGTGATGTTTGAATGTAAATACGTGAACGTTCCGTATGTATATTATAATACCGCCACCTTTTTTATTCTTACGTAACTTTTTGTGCATTATATAGCCATTTACATTGAACATATTTGCAATATTATCTTTAATGTTTACTTCAGTTAATATGAGAATATCTATTGGTGAACATGAACTGTTTATTAACTCTAAAACATAACAAAAATTTTTAATTAGTGATCTTACATTTATATGGACTAAATTTAACTTAAATTGAGATTTCGCTAACGATGGGACATTTTTACAAAATGAGTTATATGTACTACAATTAAAAAGTTCTAAATTATTGCTTGGGATATTCGACTGAACTATGGTGACCTACATAAAATACTATATCTATTACCGCCGATGATGTGCTGGTGCTGCCTGGTTGAGGAGATTTTCAATGTCTGTTTCGCTTCTGATCACAATAGGTTTATTATTCTCTGATTTACGGATTAATATATTCCCATTCTGGAACCACACATATTTATAATTTGGTGTTAATTTTTGCTTAGCTTGCCACAGCAGGGTTTTATTCGCTTTAGTTAGGGCTTTGCGTACTATCACTTTGGTTTTAGCTGCTGGTACTGCTTCATCACATACCACCTGTCCCACAAGTACCTCTCTGCGTCTGGAAGCACGTACCCACAAATTACATAATTCCTCCTGTTTGAACTCCAGTTGAATACATCCATCCTGTCCGTTTCTTCCTTCCAGGCGCTTCACGTTGGAGATTCCTTCTTTGGTTAGATTTAGGTTATCAGCTAACTTGTTACATAAGTCATTAAGGTCTTCATTAGGACGAGACGGAATGTTGGCAACTTCTATGACGGTATCCAGACGCTGCTGTTCCATATAGCGCACGTGTTGTTTTAATGCATTTATTTCTAGATCGAGGTGTGATTTTTCGTTTTTTGTTTGTTGATAGTGTAGCAGTTAAATTTATGGCATATAAAATTATCTTCGTGAGAATTTGTATCGTACTAATATTATACTTGAAAATTAATAAGGGTATATTTGTGACTTTTTGGTGCAAAGACTGGAAGCCAAGTTAAAAAAGAGCGCGTGAGCCGAGCACACGTGTAAGAAGTGAAACTTCTTTGGCAAGATTCAAAGATACCAAAATCGTCACCTTACTCCGTGACGTGACAGTATTGCCATGACGTGACCTTGAAATGTTACTCGCGCTTAAAGAAGTTTCACTTCAAAGACTACTTAAACAATTTTGAAAATTAAGCTATATTATTTGATAAATGGCATAAGCAAGAAAATTTCTGTATAATAGAATTATATTTTCTGCTTTTAGGTATTTCATATTTTCGCTTCTCCTATAAAACCTCTCCTCAAAATAGTGTCCAAAAGTAGACTTTTTCGTTGACATACATTATGATTTATGTACATTATATACTACTAGCGGTCCGCCCCGGCTTCGCCCGTGGTACATATTTACGTTTTCTCTACATAAAAACCATCCTCGTACTTCAAGGAATATAATAAAAAAAGAATTATCGAAATCGGTTCAGCCGTTCTCGAGTTATGCGCTTACCAACACATTTTGTGATTCATTTTTATATATAAGAAGAAGATGGTCATTAGTAGATAGTCAATCACATGATGATGGTATTTACTATTTACAACGATAGGATTGCCCGTATATTTTGCGCTCAAAGATTCAAATCTAACGCACGTAAAATTACGCTGATATCTACATCACTTTATATTTTATAGACCTAAAACATTGAGGTATTATTACTACGTATAGAGAGGACACCACGAACAAAATCTGTGCGACAAGCGCGGCGGCGCGCTAGTGAGTCATAACACTTTGTAGATATTCCGCCTCTTATTACTTACTAGCTTTCCGCCTGCGGCTTCGCTCGCGTTTTCAAAGAAAAACTCGCATAGTTCCCGTTCCCGTGGGATTTCCTGGATAAAACCTAGCCTATGTTGCTCAGTGAAGATGCAGCTTTCTAATGGTGAAAGAATTTTTGAAATCGGTCCAGTAGTTTATGCGTGAAAACCATACATACATACATAATTACAAACCTTTCCTCTTTAAAATATTAGTATAGATAAATTAAAACCAATCAATGTAACAAATAAATATTGTTTATCTTATTAAAAAAAATATGAATAAACTTATCAATTAAAACCAATCAATGTAAGAAAAAAAATTGGTTTGAGACGATTGACTCTAACTCGTGTTACAAATAGTGTAGTAGCGATGTCCTCTCTAGTACGTAGACATAGTAACTCAATGCCCTAAAATTATTATTCTTAGAATCTGGATTCCCTCATTCTGATCTAAGTCATTCGTCTGAATCCCACTTGAAAATGACTGGTATTATGACAGATAATTTTTTCCCAATTAATCGTTAGTTTAAATCATCGTATAGGTAGGGTATGCTATACAAACCATGAATGACAACATGTCCAAAAAGAAATGACGCTATAAAACAAAGCCACAAACACAACATACGTGTGTAGTCCCCAATATTTAAAAGTGTATATATAGCTCCTTGCCATAACCCAAGCGCATAGGTAGACAAGCGTCAATATTACCACAAACCAAAACCCGCCAAAACGAAACCACAGATAAACAAAAAAAACTAACCTCCTATCACATTTGCAGTGTGAAATCGTATAAGGCCTATAGTTGAATAGACCGAATCTTCTTCTAAACGGGCCAATACTGACCCGGCAATTATCGTGGGCCCTACAGCATCTGTCCTCGTTCCTGTCTTGGCCCAGTTCGTTATATGTTTTAGCTAACTGGCCGGCTCCACACCATTTCGTACCGGGCATTATGAAATTCTCTCTGAACGAGCGTCGCGACCTGTCATTGTTGTCTATGATTAAAATGGCGGCTAAATGACACAATGAATTGAATTTTCGAATGGTTTGTGTTAATTGTGATGGATGATTTAATGATAATGATTATATTTTCCCATGAGCATGCGTTATGCATTCCATAGATTCTTCAAGCAGTCAGAATTTTTATCTATAGTTGGAAATTGTCAATTAAAAAGTGTTCGACTTACATTTCCGTCTTCTATAAACGGTTCGTGATATTTCTATTAGGTAGATATTGGAATCTTGTTAATCTCGATGCTAGAAGCAAGGAAATATATTGCCCTAAAAGTAGAATGACAGTTTGATTTTTTTTTTATAGTTTATAGGCTATGGTAAATCTAATGCGTAGAGAATTGTGTATGTACATAGATAGACATAAAAGCTGGTGGCCGTATACAGATCGTATGAAGCGATAACATAGATTGTTTTAGTCACAGATAATGTAGAGTGCGAGAGGTCAGTGCAATATACAGATAAATGTGAAGTTAGTGGTCATAGTTACCTCGCTAGAGACGTGGCTGTCACTTTATTTTTACTTTCCATCATGTATTTTAACTCCTCGTGACGTTCGAAGCATTCCATTTTTAATCTGTCATAATCCAACCATGACGCGACTTCTGGCGGCAAAATTTCACCGTCTGTCAAAAGTCGAAACGTCATATTGCCAAAATGGCGGTAAAATCTTTCGTCCTCTGTAATGTTTTTTCTTTTTTCCGTTATTCTGAATGCCTCTTCGTCTAACGCTAGTTTTAATTCTTTTCTTAATGTTTTTAAGAAGTTTCTAGTAGATTTCCCTTCCGTTATGTATTCGCAATCTTGAATGGCGCCATTTGGTGTGTAAATTATCTGGATAAGATGGCGGCCATCTGTCAGCTGTCGAAGTTTCAGGCCGTTACTGTAACAAAAAAGAAAAATCATTTAAAATTATGTACATGTAATAGTTATTTTAATTTTTTATTACGAATTAAAAAAGATGAACACACGCAACTACTTCCCTAGGATATAAATATCTATAACGTACCTATGTATTAATAGTTATTTAAATCAAAGAGACTTTTTGTTTGATCAATTAAAATGTAAATAACATAATAATTACTCTTAAATCATATATAGAATATTTGTAGGATCAATGAATACATAATAATTCATTATTTTATAGTGTCAATAACTGTTTTTATAATGTTTTATGCATTTATACATTTCCGAGGGTGGAAATCCTTTATTGCATTTTTTTAATATTTATTATCAGAAACAATAAGGTTTACAAACATAAGTGTAAGTTGTGACTTAAAAAACCACTGAGGTTATTAAATCATACAAAATCATAATAACTGTTAAATATTGGTTATTTTAATTAAATTTGAAGGCACGTTAACATTACAGCCCCCCTAGTCAAGTGGCTTTCTGTTAGCGTAGCGTTCAATAGAATAGACTACGAATGTATGAGATTGACGTAACCTATAGATACGTTTATCTACAGCCTACGTCAATCTCATACATTCGTAGTCTATTCTATTGAACGCTACGCTAACAGAAAGCCACTTGACTAGGAGGGCAGATATCATGACCAAGAAATATTAATTTATAATATCCGAAAGAAAAACAGCAATATTCTTCACGATTAACTTATATTGTTTAACATTAAATTTAAAGAAATAAATTGTTTCTTCAAATATGATGTTATTTATTACTTTTTAAGGTATAAACGGATACATTTATTCAACAAAAGAAAGGCCTATAATCACTAAGACACGCCCAAAACATGTATGATCATTAATTTTTAAAATTATATTGAAACTTGTAACAATTGACCTTGGTTTTAAACTTTTATACTTATCTCAATCTCTCTTATTAATTAAGTTATCTATTGGTATTTCCTTTTAACACGTGCTTATTACTACCTGTATGTTTGTATATATCAACCTTTAGACTCGTTTTTGACTTTAAACGGACAGATTTAATTCAATTTTTGTACACTTATCAAGGATCGGTGACAATACAATATTTTTATGAGTTTAGGGTGCAATTCCACCAGAAATGTACGAGGATGCGTTGCAGTGTGAAGTCCCATGTCCCCTAGTGGGGCTTACCCATGCATCTGCCCCTTAGGGCATTATACATCTGTTTCACCAATCGATTTTCTTTAGGGACAAGTAGGTGATCAGCCTTCTGTGTCCTGCCAGACCGAGACTTTTTTTTTCTTCGTCTTCACCGAGAATCGAACCCAGGACCCCTCGGTACTATACGCTCACGCGCGATGAGACATTGGTGTTCACCGATATCGTTGGTAAATTAATTTATACTGACTACTGTGAATTGTGATTATTTATATAAGATATATTATTGAGGATTTTCAAGAAAACCAATTTGTTTCTTTGTAAATTCAAAGTTTATAATAGATATTGATGAAACTTTATTTCAATTTTCATTACATTTATAATTAGACTAGATTTCCACCCGCGGCTTCGCCCGCGTTTTCAAAGAAAAACCCGTATAGTTCCCGTTCCCGTGGGATTTCCGGGATAAAACCTATCCTATGTGTTAATCCAAGTTACCCTCTATATGTGTGCTAAATTTCATTGTAATCGGTTCAGTAGTTTTTACGTGAAAGAGTAACAAACATCCATACATCCATACATCCTTACAAACTTTCGCCTTTATAATATTAATAGGATTTTTGGAAAACAATTGCCAATTTAGTCAAAATTTATAGTTTTGTAACAAGGAATCTTGGATGAGAAGGATGTTTTATCATCCAAGATTCCACCTTGGTGAGAAAAAATTAAAATTTCTAATGAAAATAAATAATAAAAAATGTTTTTATTTTTTTTAAAGACCTCAAAACGAAAACTATAATTCTTCCATTTACACTATCACACAATTCTTCATAGATTTTTAGATATTTTACAATACGAAATATCCCTAGACTTTGTTGATGTGTGTATTCCGTAGTATTGATAATCCACTTATGCGAGAGTGCATCATATTTTCATCACTGCCAGTAACCCATCCCTAAGGAATTTATTGGCTATAAGACTCAACCCCTGTTTGATAAATAAGAAATAAAGTATGATTTAATTAGGTGTGAATATTAAGTGGTCGGACCCTGTTAGTGGATGATTTTATTCTAAAGGGAGAGGGAAACTATTTCTGGTAGAATAAAACATTTGCTTTCTCACTTTCACTTATTACATATCGAAAATATAACTAAAACAATTGAATAATATTACCTATATTTATTCGATAAATTTAGGCGACATCACTAAAAATTTAAAATAAGTAACTACATATTTCTTTTTAATTTCAAAACAATTTTTTAACAAATATTTTTTTTAATTTCAAAACAATAGATTTTAACTGAGACGAGATTCGTAATTATTCAAAACTATCTTTCCGCCCGCGGCTTCACCCGCTTTTTTAAAGGAAACCCGCATAGTTCCCGTTTCCGTGGGATTTCCGAGATAAAACCTATCCTATGTGATAATCCAAGTAACCTTCTATGTGTGCTAAATTTCATTGTAATCGGTTCAGTAGTTTATGCGTGAAAAGTGAAAACCATACATACATACATACAAATCTTTCCTCTTTATCATATTAGTATAGATAACAGAGTAGTTATTCATAATTCAAGCAAAAGGCAACATAAAACATAATTGCCATCCTCATTTTTGCAGTCGGTTAAAAATAACTATCTCTCGATTCTCCCCTAGTCTTTGATGTCTAAATAACATTATTTGTTATATAATCTGTCATGGGGTAGCCATTATTATATTATCTGTGCACAAGTGATATAGTGACATTAGATTTAATGTTACAAGTAATAAAAATTAATTATTTTTGACTAGCGGTCCGCCCCGGCTTCGCCCGTGGTACATATATTTACGTTTTCTCTATAATATAAGGAATCGTACTTCAAGGAATATAATAAAAAAAAAAAATTATCGAAATCAGTCCACTCGTTAACTCGTGATGCCGCGACCTATTTAAAAGTAAAAATAGGGATTCATTTTTATATATAGAGATAATTATATGATATTATGATGATAAGATTTATTA
>CAJQZN010018657.1:0-22628 GCA_907164685.1 Colias eurytheme | reverse complement strand
GTTTTACTTCAATCGCGCGTAAAGGTTACACGCACACACTTTTTTTGGCTCCAAGATTTAATTTGAAAAGAACTCCAACAATATTATTAGATTAGAAATGAGCTTTACCTAGATGAAAAATGTGTTTATTTTCATTTTATCTGATTATTTTATACGTTCAGTGTTTGCAGGCTATTGAGAGGTTAAAATAACAATGATTATAATGTTTTTATCATACTTTAAACAAAAGTAAAATCCTATAAATTATGTTACAAATTAATAGCGTGAAATCGTAATATTAACACGTACCTAATTTTTCTTATTCAGGTCACATTATTTTCATATAAATTGCTTATACTTTTTAGATATTGTTTAAAAATAAACTTATTTCCATGTGATTAAAACTATTAGACAATAAACAAACCTCCAACTTACTAAGGAAGTTAGAGAACTTCCATGAATTCCTTTGAATATCAACACCGGATTATATAGTTTATCACACAGATTTATCTCGGATAATGAACGCTTGAAGCTATGCCCTGTTTCAATACTGACATGGCTGGAGATATGCTAGTAATTTGCAAGTATTAAACCGAGATTCTATGATATGTGGAAAGGCAACTTCCTCGCTTAATGTATGTAACGTACTAATTATGTAATTGATATATGTGTTAGATTTCTGATGATAATTTAAATATGAAAAGGTGTTTAATGAATGTATTGTTATTTCAATTGTAGTGATTCAGTTTGAAGGGAGAATGTGCATATTATTTTTTAACATGACAATGCAAACTGAGAAGCGGTTAATTAAATAATAGTATCTTTCTCATTATCTAGGCTTTTATAAAGGCACAGGTATATTCTATTTTTAACTAAATAGATTTCGATGTTAGTAGTTATAGACATAAATGTTAATATAGAGTTATGCGTTTTCATAAATTATGTGAAAATATAGATTTGCATCTACTCGTAGGTATATGTACCTACGAGTAGATGCAAATCTATATTTTCTTATACTTCGTAATTAAAATCAAGATTTGTTTAATAGCTTTTCACAGACATTACGCTAGGTAAGAAGAGAACAGTTTGAAATTAAACACTGCGATGTTAATTGTTATTTTATTCATTTCAAATTTTATTTTCGAATGAACCGTGGCCTAAAAACCCAGATAAAATGTTTTTCATTAATCCTTTCATTGGTTCCAGCGTCCGAACTTTAATAACATTAGCAGGATATTCTCAGGTTTTTATTAACTGAAATACTTTAAATATAAGTACAAAAAGTGTAACTCCATTCAACTGGCAGTTATCAATGGTCAATTAAAGTTGATATTTCAATGATGGAAAGTTTTTAAAAGCATTTACTTCTCCAATTAGCTCAAAACTCCGAGCTGGTACATTTTTAATACAGCGTCATTTGGAGCAACAAGTATATAAAAGTTGTTCTGGAATAATTGGAGTGTTTTCTCCAATCTTCATATAATTATTTTGATTTATAAGCACTTTAGCAATGAATAAGTTTCTAGTGTTTATTGTGGAGTATGGAATTATAATTATGTATTACGGCCAATTTGTTCATAGAATAGAAGTATGATTATTGAAGATATTATGTTTTATTGAAAAACTAGCTTTCCGCCCGCGGCTTCGCCCGCGTTTTCAAAGAAAAACCCGCACAGTTCCCGTTCACGTGGGATTTCCGGGATTGCGTCATTTTCCCGGGATAAAAAGTAGCCTATGTCCTTTCTCGGGTATCAAAATATCCCCATACCAAATTTCATTAAAATTGGTTCAGTAGTTTAGGCGTGATTGAGTAACAGACAGACAGACAGACAGAGTTACTTTCGCATTTATAATATTAGTATGGATAGTGTATAAAAACAAAAACCAGCCGATGCTTTTTGATAAGCGGTAACAGAATCGAGACGTAATTCGTAGAGAGCTTTTGAAATGGTTGATGAGTCGCTAGCCTTCAATAAACCTAAATTAATAATAAAATTATTTCTCATTCGTATAAAATGGAAAATCATTTAATCTGATGTATTATTCGGCCTTTTTAAATATTTAACTTTGTTCTTGCCAAAAAGAAATCTAAAGTATGCACACACAATATTAAGCTCCTTACATTTCGTAAATGAATTAGACTACCGTATATTGAAGTATGTATCTTCCCAAAGTAAATAATATACTGGAAATATATTCCTTTATGCCTACTCGTTTGCCTTTTAAGTATTTCAAAGAGAATGTAAAAATATTTGATCATTTCTGAGTAAGGGATGGGTCATGGCATCCGGTGTACCGAGGTTCTTACAAACCTTTCTGTATATGTTTAAATTTGAAGGGAACCCGTTTTGAAATGATCACGGGTTTTAAACCTAACAGAGTGCTTTAATAAAAGCGCAGAAATAATTTAGGAAGGACTATTAGGAGGAAAACATCTAAAAATAAAATAGCTACGATATGATTCAAGGAATTAAAGAAGCAAATGTTATGTATGTACAAAAATAAATATAAAAAATATTGTACTAAGCATAAAAATGACGGTGTTACATTAGCATAAAAAGAAGTTATAGGTACCAATATGTAGGTACTTCGGTAATGTACTCATATTTTATAGGTCCATGTAGAACAACCAAAAAACTAGGAAATATACGAATTGAATTTGCACGTATGAACAATATTGATATTATTGTTATTGTAAATCGTTTTTCAACTGCTCGCAAAAATAACGAAAAAAATATCTTGCTTTCAATCTGAACGATATTTGTATCCATATTTTTCTAGTCGATTTTTAACTTTACTAAAAAACGTGCACAGTTCATGACTACTGATAGAAATTAAAACTTATTATTTTGTGATTAACTTTCGATGAATCTATAATATTTTCTTCGACCGAAAATTGCTCAATACGATTAAAGTTTTCGTTTTAAAAAATGAGTCGTGTAATTTTTTAAATTTATCAAATATTGGAATACCAAAATAATATACAGGAATATCTACCAAAATAATATTCTTTAATATAGAAGCAATTACAACTCCTTATTGAAATATAAAGCTATGAAAATAAGCCAAACACCTCCCGTCTAATTAAAATTCCCTATTACAAATAGTAATTGTTTCAAAATGTTCAAGAAATTCCCGATAAACCACAACTTTTGAATTTCTAGAAGGCAAATATTACAAAGAGTCAATGTTAATGTACATTAAATACGGAAAAAAGAAAGAAATCAAAGTTAATAAATGCGGTTAAATCTTTTACGCCCTTCTAATTTTGCTTTCAATTTACGACATTAAAATTTGTAGACGATGAAAATTACCTTATGTTTAAAAAAAAATCAGCAAATTCTACATCGAAATTTATCAGATACTGTTCCTTAGTATATAATTATTATTATAGTTACCCTAGTTTTTAAAGCAAATTAAACCGGGTTGAAAAAGTATGAATTGAAAATAACGTTGTTTTGAAAGTAATTTTCTACCTTCATTAGAATGAATAATATTTCGATAAGAATATAAATACAGAAATAAGAGATTTTTTCATTATTATAAAATTCTTACTTCCCACGGGAAGCAATACTCACCTTGAGATAAAAGCATCCCAGTACGTTTCACATGAATATTGATATCTTATCTCCGGGTTTTTTTTAACATTTATTATTATTAAATAAGGAAAGTATTTTTTTATTATTTAGAGAAAAAACAATTTAAAAACAGACATCGTCACAGGCCAAATCCCTTGCTTGTATAAAATAACTAGATTTCCGCCCGCGGCTTCGCCCGCGTTTTCAAAGGAAAACCCGCATAGTTCCCGTTCCCGTGGGATTTCCGGGATAAAACCTATCCTATGTGTTAAACCAAGTTACCCTCTATATGTGTGCTAAATTTCATTGTAATCGGTTCAGTAGTTTTTACGTGAAAGAGTAACAAACATCCATACATCCATACATCCATACATCCTTACAAACTTTCGCCTTTATAATAGTATTAAGATTGGTCCTTTTAATGACAATCAAATAAACGCTCTTTCTTCTTTAATGGACGTAAAAAAAAACTTCACGATAGTAAAAACAAAATTATCAGGTAGTTTTCGCACTTTTTACCTTTTATTGTGGACTGTTAAGGAAAATTCGTTTTACGACACGCTAAATTTCTCGAATAAACATGAGGCACATTTTATTTGAAGACATAGAATATCTTTTAATTATAATATTATATTGATAAATCTTAACTTACCTTTAATGCAATTTTATGAGACAAGTAGTAGGAAATCTTTGTATGAAACTCATTGATTTATTTATTAAAAACGGGTAAGTATTTCATTCTGATTTATGAATAAACAGAAATTTAATAAGTTTTTCCAAATTCTATACAATATAATATATCTATTAAAGCAGTTTAGACGTGATTAAGTAGACTAAAAGTAAACGTCAAAAACGCTTTATTTATTTCGCGATTTAATAATTTAATTTCATTTTTAATAATTTGATAGTCCTTGGGCTAAAGCATGGCTAAAGCTTTGAATTTTTGATCTTTATTGATTTAATATACAGTTTATTGAAATCGAAAGAAAATTTATTTACTGATACTAAATTTAGGTTAGGTAAACTCTTCAAGTATTTATCCTAATTAATGAATATAAAAATAAATTTAGATACTTAAAATAATTAATATAAAGGCTTAATAGGTATAAAATAAAATAGGTCTATTAAAATATTTTCCATTAACCAAAATAGATTATAAAAACTAAAGATTTTATCGCTTCTAATGAATAGATTTTCCAATCTATTATTAGATCAACTTTGAAATTCTAAAAACCTATAAAAAATAAGCGGCAATTAAACCGATTATCGTGAAAACAGAGCAAATCATTTATAGACAAACAGGGCAAGAAAACAAGATCATTAAAACAGAATTATGCTTTTATTTCTGAGTCTCATAATTATAACTTCAAGGGGATCAGAAAAACTTTCGTCTTTCAAAGTAACATTTTCCTGACGCAAATGAATAAGAGATGTTGATATAATATTATATTATTATTCCCTCTAGAGATAGTAGTTTTTTTTATAGTTAAGCTGTAGCTTTAAACCTAAGCTGTATTTTTGTACAGCTACTTTTATACAGTTTATTTAAATATCATAATGAAGAAAGGTTATTAGATAAATTTTTCATGATTGCAATGAATGATAATATCTAATTATTATTATTGGACAGATTAAAAAAAAATTATGTGTTCACCAAAAATTATAAAAATATTAGTCATTAGAGCTTTCTATGAGCAGAGTAAACGTATAGAACAGCTCTACCACATAACATTTGCATAACTTTTGATATTATTCACACGCTTTTATTAGCTTCACCTGTATGTTTGTATTTCAACGACTCCTTTAGACTCGATTTTGACCTACTGTATACACATTGTAATATGGATGGTAAATTTTTTTTTAAAATATAATTTTATTTCTCGTTTTCGCTAATATTAGTTTAATTTCATCCGAAAGTTTCGGTGGAATGTAAAGTTTAAATTCTTGTTCTTGAATAATAAACATTAAACAAACGATAAAACAATGAAGAGAATTTAGGAAATAGGAAACTAAATATTTTCCATCATAATCTGTAAAGCCGCGGGCGACTGCTAGTTAATTAATTGGCTTTTAACTTAAAACAAATTTGCTTTTAATGTGTTTATTCATTTCACATTCAATGCTTTTCATAATTGTTAAAAAGCTAGCATCAAAGGGGTTTAAAAAACATATTAAAGAGCTGTTTCAGTCAGACGATAATAAGAGGAGTGTTGTGAAAAATTAAAATGACCCAAGCTTGGTCAGAGTAAACAAGTTCGTTAGTTGACTGTGCCGTCGATATCGAAGCGATAAACTCATACCTATGAACCAAACATCTTTTCTTTTATCAACTTTTTAACAGTTGCGTTCTTCCTTATATTTAAAATGCAAGATGTTTTATTTTTTTTCTTGATTTCACGTGGATTTACAAGGGCGGTTTTTAATGGTAATGATTGATAGAGCAATTGAGGCCACTGTTTTTTGCAACGAAATATCCTATTCCATCGGAATTTCCTTTGATTAGGAGGGAACTGTCCAGGACAATAACTAGTAGGAGTAATATAAGATGTCTGCGGTAAGACGGTTGACCTTAAATGACAGTTGTAGAACAATCTAGACGATCGCTTGGGCTAATTTTCATAATAATAGATGTAATATTTATACGTATATTACGTTTGCACAAGGCCATTTTCGCCTGAACGAAGAAGAACTTAATTTATGTGTAAAATGTAAATAAAATTATACATATTTTTAGTGGTAATTCTAGAGGTTTTTAATCACTTTAAGGTTTACCAGCCTTTATATTTATAATGAGAGTTAAATATATTAATATATTAATATTATTATAAAGGCGAAAGTTTGTATGGATGTATGGATGTTTGTTACTCTTTCACGTAAAAACTACTGAACCGATTACAATGAAATTTAGCACACATATAGAGGGTAACTTGGATTAACACATAGGATAGGTTTTATCCCGGAAATCCCACGGGAACGGGAACTATGCGGGTTTTCCTTCGAAAACGCGGGCGAAGCCGCGGGCGGAAATCTAGTAACTAGATAATTTTATTATTATCAAATGAAGGCCCTTAGATTATTCATGATTTCTATATTTTACTATCCATGAATTTACCTTCAAACTATTGTTTCTAACTATGTATTATAGATATTTAATCACAACCTCAAAACGGACACGAATGATAATTTCAAAGAATTTCCTCTCTAATAAAATAAAATATATAGTAGTCGATATTATAAATGCACAGTGCGTAATCACGGAGTAGGGGTGAGCAATCTTATTTTCCAATGTTGGATCAATACAGAGAAGTGGGACAAAGGATATTACTGGACATAGAATGAAGAAAAAAGTTGCTTTAATTACAGTACGCTTGCTTCGAAACTAAACTGTTTTGCTGCACACTCGTTTAAGCGAACTCTTTGAGTAATTATGGGACACATTATGAAAGTTAATAGTTTTATTTTTCATGAAAAATGTCATATAAGATTGTTTAAAAATGTTTATGTTTAGGTGATGTTCGACATAACCTGCAAGTTTGGAAAACTTTTGTGGACAACCCTGATTCATTTTCAAGAATAAAAAGGACTGTCGTCTTCAACAAAAATTAGAATGGAAGAGAGAGTAAAGGTAGAGCCTACTGGTTTCCGTTGTAAATCTAAGTCAGACTGGAATTTTTTCAAGTGATAATAACATCAAATTTTGTATGGATACATTATAGATACTGGCAAACAAAAGTTCAAGAGAAATGAAACCTTGTAAAAAATATAAAAAATGAAGACGTATTCAACCCTGAAATTGAATCGTAAAAATAATATCCGTTCTGTCAGCTGTTGTGGGAATCAAGAGAAACTTTATAAACCATAATTAATTAAGTGTTTGTTTCATTTTTACTTATCGTAAATGTTACCAAAATTTTAATTTGAGAGAACAGAATACTACATATAAAGCGTATACTAAAGCTCGTTTATTTAAAATATTTATTTATTGTGGGAATTGTAAACAGAATTTTGTGAAGTTACAACATAATTTTATTTATTCAGATGTTCGTTCTTAATTAATAAATGGAATAGAAAGACTAATATTACTTGTTTATCTTTTGTTACCCTTCCTGTTGTGCTAAATGTTTTGCTGACTTTAAAGATAATTTTATTTGTGTTGTGAAGAGTTAGGATTATTGGAACACCACAGATGACGTATTCGCCAATTAAAAGTATGACACGATACCAAAAATATATATATTTTTTAATAAAATATACTTTAATATGAAACATCTCTATCTCAACCGCGCAATCTATGAATATTCAACTATTAGTATCAAGTAAAACCCCTATACGAAAATATAACAGGTTACCAAGGAAAATAGAAAAAGGTCGGAACTATTATGCATTCCCATACCGTACCTTCGGCCCTCAGCCAAGCGTATCGTTTGACATAGGAAAACGTAATGATATCATATCATATCATGACAAAACCTAGCTTCCGGTGTGATGGGGTCACGACAGGCTATGTGACGTTGTTTGGAAAATAAATCCATAGTCTAAATGAGCAGAATTTGAGCTTTTCAAATAACACCGTCTAGCTATAGTCATACCATAGATAAAATAAAATACTATACTGTTATGTACATATTATACATTATGAGATAGTCCATAGCTAGTGGATACTTACTTACTTGTCAAATAATGATAAATTGTTTAAAAACAGCGTTAAAAAGTTTTAGTAGAAAATTAAGTATGTATCCATTAAGTTATTTTTAAAGTCTTAGAGAATTATCTGAATCTTTCGAAATTATAGTTTCCAGTACATTTTGACTCTAGTTTTTAACACGCTTAATAGCTTCACCTGTATGTTTGTATATAATCGACTCCTTCGGATTAAATTTTGAACTTTTAACGGATAGATTTAATTCTTTCACTTCAAGAATCGGTGCCTCTACAAATAATTTCAGGATAGCTTGTTTCTTTAGCCTATATTTACATGACTACCTCAATTACCACAGGTATCAAGATCGACCTCCCAACAAGTGGTGCTACGGGAGGCTAGCCACGCACTCGCGGGGAGGTACCGCTGCGAGGTGTCTGCTGACGCGCCCTCCTTCCACACGCAAGTGCGGTCAGCGTATATACATGTTGTTGGTAAGTGGCAGCTTATAAGTGGTATAAGTATGGTATAAGCGGTATAAGTGGTATAAACGGAATAAGTGGTATAAGCGGTATAAGCGTTATACGCAGTATAAGCGGTATACGCGGTATAAGATGTATAAGTGGTATAAGCGATATTAATGATATGAATGATGGACTGATATTATGTTTATTGTGTGGTATAAGTGGTATACGCGGTATAAGCGGTATAAGTGGTATAAGCGGTATAAGTGGTATAAGCGGTATTAATGATATGAATGATGGACTGATATTATGTTTATTGTATATTATATAAATTGAACGTTGTTTTGTATAATGTTTCTGCTCTAGGAAATATTAATAAGTATCCTTCTGGCTGGTCTGTGTCATTGTTTGATACTAACAACGTGATTTAATGCATTTTGCTTGATGAGTGCTATTGATAGTAATGGAATGAAGCTTAGTTAAGTGTATTAATTATGCTATATTTTATGATTTGATTATGAAAGCACGGATTACTCTATTGTACGTTCAATAGATTAACTTAAGTTGTTGAATGCTATTAAAAATTTTAAAGCATTTATTTGCGTATATTATGTATTAGCTAACAACACTATTTAAATCCTTCATTAACACAATAAAACGGCAGTTATATGAAAAATAAAGATATTCCCTTTTAAACTTTACATCTCATAACAACATATAAAACATAAAACTAAACCGCATAAAGCTTTGAATTTTAAAGTAAATTCGTAAATAATGGATCTAGAATGGAGCAATACACTACTGGAATAAGCTTAAAATAAACAAAAACGCTATCCTCGAGAAATGGCTACAATTGAGACGGTCTTATTTACTAGTGGTTGGATGCTTTGAGGTAAGCAAGGGCCACTGTTGAATTTTATATTTATTTTTATAGGATTAAAATTTTTTATAAATATAATTTTTTTATGAATAGAAAGAAATCGATCACGAGGCCGGACTCGAACCCGCGTCTTCGGCTATTCCGGGTTGACGTCTCCTATACTTCAAAATAAAAATGGCCACTGTATTGAAAGCAGTATTAACAGTCAGAGTATAGTTCTGTAGTGCATAATGCTTTCTCGAAAACTTCTATTCACTACATTTGAAATGACCAAGTAAAGATTGTGTGTGCAGGTCGCAATGTTCATAATAAATTAAAATTACATATTTTGTAGAAATAGTTGTTCGATAGATGTTGTAATGTGTTACCATTAGTATCCGGGCATTACGCGGGAAAAAATCAAACTTATAAGTCAACGCAATCAAAAGAGACAGCCATTAATGCTGCAAAATTGCTTTATGCACGTCGTATACGTATGCAAGTTACAACGTCAATAAAAGTAAGTTTGTTCGGAGCCCTTGGTGTGAGAGTCCGACTCGTTCTTGGCCAGTTCTATCTAATCACACACCGCTACAAACCCCACTGCGTCTGGCTCGTACCGTCTTTTCATACTTAGTTTGACTTCACTTTGCATTTCTTTAAAATTGTCGCTATCCGATTTATACTTTATAACAGCCAACAATATCCTTGTTGTGATCTCGTATTTTAATGTTTTATGCGCTGAGAAAAAGAAAAATAGACGGGGAGTAATTTTTTACAACAGGGCGAGCGAAGCGAAGAAAAATAAGTTTATTACAAATTGTAAAGAACACTTAAATCGAAATATTCATTAACATTCAGAGTAAAATAAACGGGGTCAATGTACGAATGTCCTTATTCCCCACCCCAATTTTACTCCGCTTAGTTTGAGATGGGATAATATATAATATTGTGTTTCAGTAAATATTAATCAGAAAGATCTTTAGTCACAAAAAAATGAAAACAATCGATCGAGTTGTTTTGAAATATTCAGTATTCAGTGATAACCACAGAAATGTATGTTTTGAGTGACCTTATAAATAGTTGAAATTAAAATTAGAATAATGTATTGGATCGTTTTCTTTGTAAGTAAATAGCGAACTTATCTAACGTAAAGTAATTTATTTATTGGGGTCAAATGAAACATAATAATTACTAACTGTTATTACTACTATACAATATTATTAAAAAAACATAATTATATATGAGATAAGGAATTCATTACGATACAGTTTTAAAATATATCTACACTATACTAAATTGCAAGTGAAGTAAATACCCAATCAATACCGCCGTCGAAGTTTGCGAGACGGCATCTTGTACGCGTGAAGTTGTACCGGACTATAACTCGATTATATAACGGTTTCAAACATTTTAATATATATTAAATAAATAGTCAAATAATTCAAATACGTAAGAAAAATAAGTAATACCAATGATTATATAGCCCAGGTATGCTTTATGAAAATATTCTAGATAACCTAACCTAAATAAGGTTCCGAATCATGGCTTAACTCGCATATTTAAATGAGTAGCCCTAAGTAAAAAGTAGCCTGTGTCACTCTCTAGACTCTTTTCTATCTCCAGATGTGAAAATCATATCGTAAAATCGCTCCATTGTAACATGAAATGCATGATTTTATGTTTTTTTTTTTTCTTGTGTTTGGTTGCCTGGAAGAGATGGCTACTAAAGCCATAAGGCCGCCATTTGTGCATGTCTCTCTTCTAGATATGTATGTCTTTTTCCTGTTTGTAATGGTGTACAATAAAGCGTTTTCATTCATGAAATTCATTCATTTCATGAAATACAAACATACACATTTTCGCATTTATAATATTAGTAAGGATAGTAAGTAAGAAAGAAGTCTTTGTAATTGTTTAGTTATCGTCTTTTTTAAATCTTCATGATTGATTGCGTTATAAAATCTAGAACTTGTAAACAAACATCATCGATTTAAATTGGCGTCGAACCGCAAGATATAAACATTTATGGCTTGCGGATTGTTATGACCGCAGGTTTAAAAGGAGTTAGTTGGAGAGTGTTTAAGTGAAATTATGTTTAAGTGGCTCACAGTTTGCACAACCATCAAGACCTGGGGTCCCTTGTGGGACACACTATTACCTCATGTATGTCAGGACTATAATAAATTTATAACTATCAATCCTTACTCTCTCCATAGGCTCACAGTATGACAGTAAAGTAAAATATAATTTCCTTTAAAAGTAAAATATTTAACAGCCCTCCATTGTGTATAAAAAAGAGGAATGGTTGTAGATTTATTTTTAAATTTATATCATCCAGCGCAAGCGATCAAATCGTTTCAAATTCACGATGGACAATCAAAATCGACTATTCATTAGTCTCTAAAGCGTGACCGGGTATTGGGTAATCGATTCAACGTTTCGAATGATAAATTCCATTCAAATCCGAGTTTATTCCGCGATTTTATCGATATCAGCTGCCATAAAAGCGGCAACGCAATGAAATTTTTAAGAAAACTTTTCGCAATTTTATGCTTTCACTTTGCTTTGCACCTATGCATACTTGTTGAAATAGAATTTTTAGTTCAGTTGCAGCCAGTAATCAACTATTTCGAAGTTTATAAATATACGATGTTATAACGAAAATCTTTTATTGGCAAGGAGTGTGTACTAAATATTCAGATTTCAGTGTAGGATGGGTTTTATTATCGAAAATGTTATTGTACATCTTAATAAAAGGATATTACTCTATCGTGGGATTATGTAGGCGCTGTTTTATTTACATTGAATATTATTGTATGTTTCGTTCCTTAATTCAGGGGAAAAATGTTAAATATACCTATATCACAAAAATGAAAACTTGAGCATGTAAAGAATGATAGGAATGATAGTCTCTCCAAAAATCACTTATAAAATATTTGTAACCTGAGAGGTTATAATGTTTTAGATAAATAATATACTTTTTATAGAATGAATAAACGTTAGAGAAGATGAGTCGTAGAGAATAAAATTTCAGAATTAGTCTGTAAGTAAACATGTAGGTACTTTAGTTTTAACATACATAAGTACACATAGTAGTAGTGCTACTATTAAGTATTCTGTGGTTTAAACACAAATACCTTAACACTCCCCACCTGAAAAGTGCAAAACATTCACTCACATAATTACTCAATTCCTCGCAAATTTTAAAGCAATTTACAACGTGCAAAGTAATTAAAAGCGTAAACACATTCCAAGTATAAAATGTCTAGCGTTCAACAAATCTTCGTACAATAAAGTGGCAAATTACCTCAAGTTTGAGGCAGGTGGCGCCCGCAGCACTTCCGGCGGTGACGTAACGTCATAGTATAAAGAGAAAAGTAAGTTAGCTTCGAACAAAGGTACATCGCGCCGTTTGTATGTACGCGGAGCGCTTGGCCACCAGTTCATGTACGTACACAAGCTTGACGCACGCACACAACGCCGCTCGGTTACTACTCATGGACCGTTCTCGTGAGGGTTGAGCCCGCACCATTGTTGTGAGCAGTTGGTGTTTCTTTATATAATTCAAATAAATGACAACCGTGCGCCTCGCGAGTTTAGGTACCGTGCCACAGAACAGTAAAAATTTACTGTTCTGTGTACCGTGCGCTCCTAAACGCCGGGATTCGGCCTACTTCTCTCTTTATACTATGGTAACGTGACGTAACGGCCCACTTCCGGCGGCCCTCTCACTCCGCTGAATTAGATAACCTGTGCCCTAGGCTTTGTGACGTGTTGTGTGAAATTGAAATAATTGTGACGCCCATTAGAGGGCGCAATTGAGCGAACAATAGTTATATTTTATTGGATCGGGTTCATGCTAATTAGGTTCGGCGTGTTGCTAATTGAATTATACATATTTTTGAAGGAGGATTGAAGGGCTTTTATAATTTTATAAAGGTCCTTCAGTTTCATAAATACATATAATATTATGAACTGTACACATCATTTTCATCATCTGAGCTTGTTAATTGTTATAATAAATTATTCATTGTGTAGAAGTATGTATCGTATCTATGTTTCTGACGGTTTTCCCAGATTGTTCTGGGCACGTGTAGTCACTATAAATTGTGAAACAAACTAACCACCTTAGATATTTTCAATTTATTATGATACGTCGATGAGTGCATCTTCAAGAAAAGGGCTTCACTGTTCAATGATCATTATTAAAGGTCGAAATACTTTTCCTAAAGGTCGGCAGTACATTCGCAGTTTTCCTTATGTAGGTAGCGAATTCTCATGGCTGGTAGCGATCATTGAGTGGCATGCTCTATTTTTGGTTTTTCTTCATAGAAAAACCAAATCTGGGGTTCATGTTCCGCGCATGGAAGGTGACGATAAAGATGCGATTTTGTTTACCCATGAATTAATAAAACACATACATAATAATTATTATTACGTCTTCCCGAGACCACGCTAGCTGCAAAGTGTGCGATACGTAGGAAAATTAATATAATGAAAAAATAACAATAACCTTACACACTTACCAATAGATTAATGATGTCAATTATTAATTGCAAAATTTGTTCTCAAATTTGATTCAAACGATATCCGTGTGAACTTATTAACAAATTAATTTGTAATTCCACGATAAAAGTCTAGAAACCTAATTAAATTAACACAAAATCGGATTCAGCTCGGTTTAAATTCAGGTGTAAATCTTGAAATCTTCTAATTTATCTCGCCATAGCAACTGTTACAGAGTAATTGCTTTCTATCTCATGATTAAGATGAATGGCCAGAATTAAATTGTTACTTTAAATTATTTATCCGTAGTGTGTAAAACGGAGACCAGCGGGTTGGGCGGAATAAGCTTTTGTTTGTTATTTATATTTTTGTTTGTAATGTATCTTTATAATAAATAACGGTCCGCCCAGGCTTTGCCCGTGATAAAAGTATAAGAATATTATAAAAAAAGAATTAACGAAATCAGTTCAATCGTTCTCGACTTATGCGCATATGAACACATTTTGCGATTCATTATTATAATATACCTAGATAATTTTAATTTTATTCATCTCTATTTTATATTAATTACAATAACGATGGATATGAAATAATTGAAAGACATTAACACTATGTTTCGATTCTAAATATTAATATATTTTTTAAAACAAATTTGATAATTATCAATAACAATAAACGAATGAAAAGACAATAAATTGAAGTACAGACTTTATTATGTAACAAAAATTACTAGAACGTTATCTAATACAAATTTAGTTGTATCGAATATGGCAATACTGAGAAATCAAACCAAATATGTATATAGAGATAACTACATAAGATTGATAGCATAATATTAATTTCATCGCTTTACCTATAAATCTAAACCCAAATGATAAACATTATTAGGGATATCTAATCTTAGACAACCTTATTTGTTAGTTTCAAAGGAATTATGTTATTTGTAATAAGGCCACGTTTCAGTAGTTAATCA
Source organism: Colias eurytheme (assembly GCA_907164685.1). Taxonomy (NCBI): domain Eukaryota; kingdom Metazoa; phylum Arthropoda; class Insecta; order Lepidoptera; family Pieridae; genus Colias; species Colias eurytheme. The sequence continues at coordinate 7,627 of CAJQZN010018657.1, read as the reverse complement.
CCTATGAAAACCTAACTGGGTTTTAAGCTTTGAATATTAAATCATAATGGTTAATATATTGAAATATAATTAGAATAATGTGGGTTGTAAAAGTTATAAAAGTGAAGTCCCGTGTCCCCAAGTTGGGTAAGGGGCAGATACGTTATACATCTGTTTCACTGATCGATTTTCTTTAGGGACAAATAAATGTATACAAATAAAATCATATTTTGTTTTATTTGTATGAATCATTTATGTATTCCCTCCAGCCTGGAGGCTGATTGATCAGTCAGAAGTAATGTTGACGTCGTATGGCCTAGCTTGGGGCTAAGGGATGTTAATCTCACATAATCAAAGGGATAGGGAATAGAGAAACTATAATATGTGATATATTTATGCAGTATGATAAGTGTATTTGTAATCAGTGTTAAATTATTCTATAACTAGCTTCCGCCCACGACTTTGTACGTGCATCCCCGTTTTTCCCCGTTCCCGCAAGAATTTCGGTAAATCCTTTCTTAGTGGATGCCTACGTCCTAACATCTACCTGCATGCCAAATTTCAGCCCGATACGTCCAGTGGTTTGGGCTGTGCGTTGATAGATCACTATATCAGTCACCTTTGAGTTTTATATATAGATACAGGTAGAGCCATATCATTATTGTTTTAACATGTTACATTTAGAACTATATAAATGCTAGGTATATAAATGCTATCGAAATTAGGTACTGCCACGTAAAGGTAGGAAAATAATGAGATTTAAAATTAAACGCTATGAATTTCCATAAAATACCAGAACGTGTTTTCTAAAATATTTTACATAATATCAACAATTTCAAATATGTACAAAACGTTAATAATTAAATTTGTGTTGAAGTACAGCATTTTGAGCTATTGCATAGCTTCTACGTGGGCCTTGAGCGCGGCGACCGAATGTAAAAATTCCGTAACGAAAAAACCTAACATTAACACTCCAACCGGCACAGCGATGCGATGCTATGCAATAGCTTTACCGTGAGTGCCACACGTATTTTTTTTTACTATTTATATTAAAATTGGAACAACTAAACATCAATTGTATCTATATAGTACGTAAATCAAACTTATACGTAGTAGTAATACAAATTACATGTTCTATTTCGTCTTAACCAAACCATTTTCCATAAGGTCTAAAATTGTTTGAATCTGGGCGAAGTCGACGTAGTCCGCTCGCAATGATAAATTGTACTAGAATGTGTTAATTATTTAGCGAATTGTTTTATCAAAATTTATTGTTGCTAATTTATCTTCAAAGGTACAGTAATTCAAGTATTTCAGATTTTTTACTCATTTTGGGTTTTAAAATCAGCGGTAAATACTGTAATTACATAATTCAACCTTCTTTCTTTCCTTTTTTCTAGAGACGATATTTAATAATAATTTATCGTTAATAAATAAAGATTGGCATAAAAGTATTTTGTTAACATTTATTTATATATCTAATATTAGACCAAGTTGCCTAAAGAAATCGTTAATAACATATTTATTTAATATAATAAAAGCACTGCTAATGTATCATAATCACTACATAGTATAAAACAAAGTCGCTTTCTCTGTCCCTATGTCCCTTTGTATGCTTAAATCTTTGAAACTACGCAACGGATTTTGATGCGGTTTTTTGATAGATAGAGTGATTCAAGAAGAAGGTTTATATGTATAATAACATTCATTAAATAGTGGAGAAGTACTGTTATTTTTGAGGTTTCTAGTGTGATGTCGTAAAAAATTGCATTTTTTTCCGCTTACATTGCAAACGCAGGCTGAACCCTACGAGTTTTATCAAAATAATGTACTAAGTATTATACAATAATGGCTAATTTTCGAAGCGATTTTAGCCAATACAGCATTAATCCTTAACCAATTAAATACCTTGAATACATTGTTCATTTAATATAGATCTATGTGGCCCTTTACACCGTATGATTTAAGTGAATATTTTCGAAGATATTACGATTTAAAAATTGCGGGACGTAGCGGTTGCGGCAGTACCGGCCGGCCACCCGGCTATATTTTTATACCCGTGCGAAGCCGAAGCGGGCCGCTATGTTTTTATATACAACGTTCACAGTTTTTCTGTAATGTATTTAGTATCAGCATTGCACCCGTGCGAAGCCGGGGTGGGTCGCTAGTAGGAATATAATTAAAACATCGTATCTGTACATCATCGTACTCTGCCATATTTCGATGAAAAATATAGAGCTAAAATCAATTAACTTTCAAATCCTCGTTGATATATTTCACTATAATTTTTCACATTAATGAAAATCTAGGAAATATATTTTTAGCACACGTTCGAGCTAACGTCAATATTTCTCGAAAATATTCATCCTAAACGCTCCAGTTAATATTTTTTCGACGTCAAGCGATTAAGAGATATCACGTGTACGAATCGAAATTTAATCCACGAGTTGCATTAAATCGTGCAATAAGTGCATGTTTCCTCAAAATATTTTGCCATATATTTTTGTGAAAAGTAATTTACAATCGGAATATGTTATGAAACTTGTTAATTACACCGAGAACGGTCCGACCACGAACGGTTTCAAACTAAAATCGACTTTAAAGCTAAATTGGCCAGTGCTGTGCGCAAGCAATCCGTAGAGTAAAAATTTAATATCTGAAACATAAACTCGCTTTTTCGCGTAAAGAACTTTTCATTTTCGAAATTGGTACACGTTTTGATTTGTGCGGTGTCTTTTTTTTAATAAAAATATAGAGATATTTATGTTAAATATAAAATATACTGAGAATTTTCATCATTTTAATTTTTTGTTTATATTCCAAGAATTTAATCTTATTAATAACAAAATATTAATTAAAAATATTCAGTAAAGATATTAAACAACATAATGTATTATTTATAGAAATGTAATAATATTATGAGAGTCCTACAATATTTTGATAAAGATTAGTTATGTTTCTTCGCAAATCAAAGGGAGATATTATCACTATCATAAGATTCTATCTTTCTTATATAATCCTTATTTATATTCCATTTATAAAAGGTTAAAACCTCTCTTATAAACAATAAGGAATACCATTTTCTTAGTTAGGTACTCGTTATTAAGTTCTGATTAAGTTTTATACAGTCAGATGCTATTAACATTTCTCGGCTAAAGTTCGCCTTAGATTCTGTGTGAAACTACCGTTACAGTAAATTTAATTATGAAATTATTTATCGAACATTGTTGCAGGAAATATTATGTAAACGACATTATATTATAATTTTGTTATTGCATTGTAAGTTGGGATAAAGTTAAACATGTCTACTTGACGCTTAAAGAAGTGATAATTCTCTCATAAAAATTCGATGTGGATACTTAATTCATAAAGAAAATAAATGGATCTGGATTATTTTCTTTGCTAATACTGAGAAGAGAAATGAGAAAGACAAGATATTGAACACATGTTAGGTAAATGTAGCGGCAAAAACTTCATACCAGCAGCGGTGGACAAAAAGTAACTAAATTGGTCTTATTTTTCTGCTATTCATTATTATCTTATGAAATATAACATCTATTAAACCTAGCATTATATATTACTTATTTCAAGTACTTAAAAAAACAAAGAAAGAGCTTTTTAATCCAGTATATTTTTTATGAAAAGGTAAATAATACAAAAAAATATTTATCTATTACTATACTGATTTATAATAATGTTTGTATGAAAAAAGAATGTGCTAATACCCCAGATAATGCTATATTAATACTCCCTATAGTTTACCAACGATAGATCAATTCATTTAGTCGTGTGTTAAACAAAGGAGCCCTTACAACCTATTGAGTCTGTATCCCCTTATCTCTCACATACATCTTGTGTTTTTATGCACTCAATTTAGATTTTCTAAGTGGAAAGTTCCGTCTATTCTGGAATAAACAAATGATAGCCATGTTTGCTAGAACTAAAAGTTCCGAGCGTCCGTAGCTTGAAATTACACTATCAATTTTACTTTTTCTAGCAAGTAAATTTAATTAAATTGATGTTTGCGGGGATCTTCGAGGATTTTTCTTTATTAGTACAATGTTTACATTGGCCGGACGATGCAATATCGCTGACAATTTTTAAAGTTGTTTTTAATGTTAGCCATTTTGGTTAGTTTTTTCATGGCTAAGCAAAATAAGGGTGATGTATGAGAATATGGGATATTACGAATATGAAGTTAATTACATTGCACATAGTGTAAATATTTATTTAGACTCAATATCTATAATAATTCTTACAATAATTGTAAATTCAAACAGTACCAAAGTACCCGAAATGCTATTATAGAGATGAAATCTATTTCTACGCATATTATCATTATGCCAAACGGTAATAATGATGTTATTATTTGCTTAATTTACTTCTAAAGAGTATTTACAACATAAATTATGAAATGAGGGAGTAAATAATAATATATAAACGGCTTAACATATGACATAGTGTTAGTACAATAATATGTCAAGTTTGTTTGGAGATTAGTGCTGGACCTAGGATCCAAGCTTAATATAGGATACCCTTGCCATTCATCAGTTTTACTTAGGTCCAAGTATTATATATACAACAATATATTATATCAAATGAATGATTGTTGTGGTTTAGTTATTTAATAGTGTTTTATTCTGTTCTTAATGTTTGTAAAATAGGTATACCTAGGTCTCATGATTCAGATTGAGAATGGTTGTTATATGAAAAAAAAGCGATTATATAATTATCACGAGAAACATCGATTATAATTACGATGCTACCTACTGAAGCAATCTTTGCCGAATAATTTAATTTTTTTTTCCTCACAATATCTTATTAATTATCGACATTACAGCCGAACAAAGCGGCGAAACAATCCGACCAAACGGCAGTAAAAGTAGACATTCTTTCCCGGACATGCAATTTCGATTCGGAAACTGGGATACGCTCGCAACAAATTAAATTGGCGACTTAGATTAACAGGGTAAATGGTCCAATTAGTGTTCGGTGGGCATTGGACAAACGAGATTGTGTCCACCTGCTACGTACTGCAATCTGCCTTTGAACTGGGTAAACAATGATAGTTTGGGATACTTTTTGGTGGGGAAAGATAGGAAGGAGTTAGTCTTATCAATTTTTTTAAGAAAAAAATTACTCATAATTATTTATTATAATATACTAGATTTCCGCCCGCGGCTTCGCCCGCGTTTTCAAAGGAAAACCCGCATAGTTCCCGTTCCCGTGGGATTTCCGGGATGAAACCTATCCTATGTGTTAATCCAAGTTACCCTCTATATGTGTGCTAAATTTCATTGTAATCGGTTCAGTAGTTTTTACGTGAAAGAGTAACAAACATCCATACAAACTTTCGCCTTTATAATAGTAATTAAGATTAGTTATTGCTTGAATTGATTGATCAATCAATTACATAATATCTATGAGTTATGTCGACATATTGTGATAGATTTTTGTCCATATATGGGAATGTATCACAATGTGATTCATTTACACTTTTCTCTATGATTCACTTGTCTTCACCTAAATACTTTGTTATGAATAAGTCGAAAAACAGCGTAATATTAACGTTAACATGAACATTAACATTAACATCCAATTCCTACTAATATTATGAATGCGAAAGTTTTAAGTTGGTGAGGATGGATGTATGGATGTTTGTTACTCTTTCACGCAACTACTACAGAACCGATTACCTACAATGAAATTTGGTTTGTAGGTAGCTGAAGACCCAAAATAAGACATAGGCTTTTTATCGCGGAAGCACAGGAACAGAAACTATGTGCGGGTTCTTGGAAATCTAAATCTAAATAACATAATATTCGACACAATATATTTTTTGTGAATGTATTGATGCATCATGATATTAGATATTCTAAATTAATAATCCAATAATTGGAATTAGCTACCAATTAATATTAAAAATATACGTTTGAAAGAAGATACCTACCTTGAGGGTTTTCAAATTTCAACCATAAATCGAATCTGCTTAAAATAACAATAACGTGAGAATAAAATATGATGATCACAGATATATTACCTATACTAAATTATTATACTTCTAATATAATATATCACACGACTGAAGTCGAATAGCAGGCAAGTAGATGTACAAATATATGATAATTGATAATTATCTAATGAGATCTATTGTCATCACACTGCGTAAAAAAGTTTTGTTACGTTATCATCAACATTATAACAATAACTTGGTGCATCTTCGTGAGAATTGGTTAACCGAATTTTCTTTTGATGGGAAAATTATTGCCGCGTCTCTACGTAATTATTTTATTGATATACTAGCGCCCCGCCCCGGCTTCGCACGGGTGCAATGCTGATACTAAATACACTACAGAAAAATTGTGAACGTTGTATAGGTATAAAAATATAGCGGCCCGCTCCGGCATCGCAATTCGCACGGGTATAAAATACATAGCCGGGCGGCCGCAAACGCTACTTCCCGCAATTTTTAAATCTGTAATATCTTCGAAAATATTCACTTAAATCATGCGGTGTAAAGGGCCATATAGATCTATATTAAATGAACAATGTATCCATGGTATTTAATTGCTTAAGGATTAATGCTGTATTGGTTAAAATCGCTTCGAAAATTAGCCATTATTTGTCGTAAAAAGTAAATGACAAAAAAAAGTTATTGTGGGTTATCCATAAGAGATAGACATAGTCCATCGCGGACTTTTCTGTAGACCTTTTCAATGTGTATAATAATTATTAGTACATTATTTTGATAAAACTCGTAGGGTTCAGCCTGCGTTTGCAATGTAAGCGGAATAAATGTAATTTTTTACGACATCACATTAGAAACCTCAAAAATAACAGTACTTCTCCACTACTTAATGGATCTTATTATACATATAAACCTTCCTCTTGAATCACTCTATCTATTAAAAAAAACCGCATCAAAATCCGTTGCGTAGTTTCAAAGATTTAAGCGTACAAAGGGACATAGGGACATAGGGACAGGGAAAGCGACTTTGTTTTATACTATTAGTCCATTGAATAAAAAGTTCTAGAGTGCGTGAGTTAGTAACGTAAGATGTTTCTTCGGAAACATGTCAAGAGTCCCTAGGTAATAAACATACTAAAACCCCGGGCCACTTGGAGGAGCCCCGGAGTGGGGGGAGGGGGGAAACGGGTCCATTTTTTCATTTTTCGCTTAAATCTCAAAAACGGTACATGTTAGGGAAAAACTTTCAAGGAAAAGTTGAAAGGCCATAAAATTATCTACAAGTTGTACCTGAATCATTTTTTCCTATATCCTACCGTTTCTGAGTTATACGCAGTAAAACATGATTTTGGCTCAAACAACTTCCACATCAATCGATCAAAAAATATTTCTTTCTTCCAAAAAACTAAAATGTGCAACTTGTGACCGGTACTGATAGATTGCTCTTAATTAGGTCTATAATTGGTAAAATAAAAACATTCCTCCATGGAAGCCTTTAGGAGGAATCGATTGTCAAAATACTATATTAGGGTAGTTTGAGTTACTGAACTTTGAATTTATATTTTTGGTTTTATGGCATTCAAATGCTTTATAAATATAAATTTATAAAGAATAGAAAAAATTCGATCACGAGGCGGGACTCGAACCCGCATCCTTCGCGCCATTCCGGGGCGGATGCCT
>CAJQZN010018653.1:0-14587 GCA_907164685.1 Colias eurytheme | reverse complement strand
TTTTATGTCAAATTTAAATCTTGCGTTCTTGTTGGGACACCCTATATGACCTATCGAATATCGATACTGTTTAACATCAATTATTGTTCAAAATGTACTATTTCCTAAAAAATACAAAACAAACTTAATGGTGTAAATTTCTGGGCTATTTCTTAGTTCTCATTTATTGTATACATTCATACATCATTAAGAAGAGTCTGTTTATTCTCTCGAGTGAGACGCTTTTTTTGTTTCTTTGTTTTTTTGGACAGCACTTACGAGGGAAAACCCGCGTCTTTTCGCCTCCCACGCCGCGGAAGTCGCGGTCGCACCTAATGCATAATACATATTATATATATTTCATGTTATTATTGACAAAAAAAACTTATACTCCCTTTGCTTTGGACTGCTGTATAAATATCTTCATTATTGATGAACAAGATCATAGAGTGAATGGAAACGAATGTACGAAAAAAATGTCTTGGTGTGACAGGACACAGAAGGCTGATCACCTACTATAGTCCCTAAAGAAAATGGATCAGTGAAACAGATGTATACCTACATAATGTTTCTGCCCCTTACCCCACAAGAGGACACGGGACTTCCTTTACATAGAGTGCCTGTGTCCCTGCAGCGAGAATTAACAAAACAATCTTAACCGTTTCAATTTCTGGCCTATTTCTAAGTTCTCATTGCTTGTAAAGAATTAAATTGTCTGAAGAAGATGATTTTTTAATTTATTATCTATTTACGACTATTTTTTTTGTTATGAGATTTATTTACTATTAATTCAGTTTATAATGCCGTTGTTATTGTATAACTTGCTTATTATGTTTGCACTTAAAAGTCCTCCACTGCACTTCAATAAAGTGGACAGTGGAACTTTCCTAAAAACTCGACGAGGTAAATAAAATACCTATACTATATACTAAACTGTAAATGTGGTAGTGGTGGCGTGGTGTGTAGGCGTTTTTATTTTATTTTCCTTTTTTGTTACGAGTTTTGTTACTTACAAGAAAGCAAATTATATGAATTGCAACTAAATACTGATATATATAACACACTTATCATAATTTTTATTTTGCTATATGCACCTATAAACTAGAAGGGGAACGTAATTTCTTCTTTCTCTGTACGGTATAAATATTAATATAGTATGTGTTTTATGAATTAAAAGATTGCTGTCAAATGAATTTCCGTTAGCGGTTTTTATTACATAGTTTTATATATTTTATGAAGCTTTTTTTTTCATTGTCGATAGAATGTCTAAAAAATAACTTTAAAATCGCTCATATTCATTTATATATATATGAATGATTTTATCAATATGAATTAATTACCTATGTGTGGTTTTGGTGTGTAAACGTTAATATGAAATTAACTAGATTTCCGCCCGCGGCTTCGCCCGCGTTTGCAAAGGAAAACCCGCATAGTTCCCGTTCCCGTGGGATTTCCGGGATAAAAACTATCCTATGTGTTAATCCAAGTTACCCTCTATATGTGTGCTAAATTTCATTGTAATCGGTTCAGTAGTTTTTACGTGAAAGAGTAACAAACATCCATACATCCATACATCCATACATCCATACATCCTTACAAACTTTCGCCTTTATAATATGTATTAGATTGTGTGTGACCGAATCACGAAGGAAAAACAAAAATGTAATTAATAACCAATTAGACATACTAATCTTAGCAAATTTGGGCTTTGATAATTAATTAATAGGTGTGTTGAAATATTATGACGTCTTTGAGATTTGGTAAAGAAATGGGTAATTCCAATACACATATGAGTCGTCCTCTTAATTCCTTTTCTTAAAGATTGATTATCTATACTAATAGTATAAAGCCGAAGAGTTTGTTTGTTTGAACGCGCTAATCTCGGGAACTTAATAATAAATTATCTATATCTTAAAAATAAATTTTGAGTTAATGTAAATCCTGTAGACGAAGTCGCAGACAGAAAGCGATTTGCATATTTTTTTTATTTGATTTTGGTTAAAATTATTTGGTTAAATTTTGATTTTTTATTGCATCATATTTATTTGAAACAAATGCTTTTCTTTTCCAGGTAAGGTGTTGGTTTTATAATGTGGGTAAGATGAGTTATTTATTACCTAGTTCTATATAAATGTATATTTATTTGCGGTTTACTTCTCTTATAATGTATGCAATGAAATTCTAATATTATCTTATAGATATTATGATAATTGCGAATCATTGTTTCTCGCAATTGTAATAAAATTAATAGAAAAAAATAAATATTTAATAAGCCGTGGCTAGAGCGTTAGCTATATGTATATGCTACTTTTAATATACGGTGAAACATTTCGTTAGCATGGGAATTTCCTATGAGTAGCCTACGCGGGTGAAGCCACTGGCAAGTAAGATATAGATTAGTAAGGTACTAGTCTTAATCTTAATCTTAATACTATTATAAAGGCGAAAGTTTGTATGGATGTATGTATAGGTACGTATGGATGTATGGATGTTTGTTACTCTTTCACGTAAAAACTACTGAACCGATTACAATGAAATTTAGCACACATATAGAGGGTAACTTGGATTAACACATAGGATAGGTTTTATCCCGGAAATCCCACGGGAACGGGAACTAAGCGGGTTTTCCTTTGAAAATGCGGGCGAAGCCGCGGGCGGAAATCTAGTAAGATATAGATTTATATACAAGACGAGATTTATGATAGTTCCGTCATTTACGAAACTTTAAGCAGAAATTATGATTTAAAATTCTGTGGGTTTTAGTGACTCACATATATTTTTGTATCCATATTTCTATTACATACGGTTACGATCTTACCTTTACGGTTATTCTTGCCAATATAATATATTTACAGCTAAAGCTCTTTTTTGCGCTTTGTTGAAGTGAAAACTTCTTTAGCGGCGTTGGGTATAAAATCTTAAACTCGCGTCAGGACACGTGACCTGCCCCCCTAGACAAGTGGCTTTCTATTAGCGTAAAGTTCAATAGAATAGATTATGAATGCATGAGATTGACGTTTGATTACGACGACGACGACGATTGATTACGTCAATCTCATACATTCATAATCTATTCTATTGAACTTTACGCTAATAGAAAGCCACTTGTCTAGGGGGGCTGATCGAAAAAGCGTAAGACGGATGGATATCAAACATGCTCAACGTTAATAATCAAGTTTTCACTTCTGCCGGCACTCCCGGAGTGCAACCCGTCTTTTTTTTTCTTGCTGAGTCTCGTTGAACTCTAAATTAAATAAATGTATAAGGCACCCGGCACATTTTAAGTGCATATTTCACGTAACCCTTAATCCAAGTTGCGATAGTTTATTTGTATGATGTGTCATAATATCATTATTATCATAATCGGCCCATATACGTTCCCACTGATGGGACACGGGTCTCCTATGAGAGTACACGCCATTATAGGTATTATGTATTATTATTATTGGGTATAGTATAGCCATTCATGATTGGATCTAACATTTTATCTAAATTACACTATGCGTTCTAAATAAGACGTTAATGCACTTCCTCGTCAAATTAATTTAAGTCGATTATCATAACGTACTCGTAGACATTTTTTATTGCAGTCTAGAGTATTTATCGTACTTAACAATTGTGCATAATGTAATATCATTGGTGTAAGATAACTAATGTATTTTTCTTTTTTATTGTCGATAGGGAAGCGCTTGACCACAATCTCGCCTGATGTTAAGCTGAGATGTGGTCTAAGATGGTACGCGCTTCCCTAGAAGGTACCTGTAATAAGGTATTATTGGTTATTTTATTCCGATCACTATATTAGTGACTTTTGAATGATACTTTCGTGTACAGGTAAAATATTTTTATTCACTAGTTCAAATATGATTCGAATTCAAAACACGTTTGCACTCTGAAATGTATTTCTTCGATCATAAACATTAATCTGACGGGCATATGCGTGAAATAAATTGTTCAAATGCTAAATTTAATTCACACTTTATCTATAATATAAAAATGAATCCCAAAATGTGTTGGTAAGCGCATAACTTGAGAACGGCTGAACCGATTTCGTTAATTCTTTTTTTATTATATTCCTTGAAGTACGAGGATGGTTCTTACGTAGAGAAAACGTAAATATGTACCACGGGCAAAGCCGGGGCGGACTGCTAGTGTTTATTTAAAAATACGTATTTAATTACAATTTTCAAATTATTTTATTCATGAAAATAACATGAAAGTATTTATTAATATTTATACATTAAATGTGTATTTTTGTGAAGTCATGAAGGAAGGATGAATGTTCAGAATGATGAGTAAAACTACATTTTTACAAGTAGTAATTATTTACTCCCGATACTCCTATTATATTTTTCCTTATTTACTTCGTTATAAAGCATATAGTTTATGATAATTTCTTTCCTTTACATTGTTTCAATCATGGAAGACGTCGCCAATTATGACGCGAGAATTCGAAACAGATGTTGAAATTTTATTATTATATTGATTAAAGAAACTATGTAGTAGGCTTCCCTATCATTGATTACAATGATTAGTCGAATATCGTAATTTTCCCATGCGTGTATATTATCCTATTGTAGCCATAGATTACTCATGGGTTTTCATCCACGCGACCAATTTCCCGAAGAAATTCTGGGAAAAATATTCATATAAGGATGTATTGTGGATTATTGACAAATTAATACATTTATTTAATTGTTATTCTTTATTCTTATTGTTCTTAACTTACACGTGTACAGGTTGTTGACGTTGTTGTCTTCTCCATCCAAGTAAGATTTTGAGATAACAAAATTTTAAAATTAAAAAATGTAGAATGTAATGTATGTCACCATCATTAAAAATGTAGGTAGTTTAACGTTACGCCTAATCAAGATATTCTTCGAACTAGACAGGAAATGTTTAAAAATTGCAGTAATCAACATAATTATAATATGATTTACTTGTTTATTCTGCATTTTGTTTCTAGAGGTTGTCTATTGTCTTTCTAACCTTTGTGAGTATGCACAATTTAATATGGTCTCCTGCGTCATTATTATTGTATATTTTATTATGAACAATAACAACAGATCAAGAGGTGAGCTCTTGTTTACAAAAGTTAATATTTCTTTGTTTAGTTTGGTTACTTTAAATTTGATGGATTCAAGAGTTTAAAAAACATGCATTTGTACACATATTATAATAGGATACACTGTGATTACCTCAGAATGGATAATACGTATAAGGTGAAAGAAATATGTATATTTTATGAATATCAAATAATTTATTGCAATAAATTAAGTTTATCTAAAACATTGGAAAGTTGAGATATCTCATATTCAATATTTCTTAAATATTTCGGTGTAAAAATCTGTAAGTTGACCAATAGGTAACATATAACTATTAACTTATGTATATAATTATATAAAATATAAATCATTTTCTTCATGACATTGTATCAACTATACTGGTATTCCCCAGTCCTCTTTGATCATATCGGCCGCTTTCTCAGCTATCATTAACGTTGGTGCATTTGTATGTGCGGCCGGTATTTTTGGCATGATGCTAGCGTCCACAACTCTAAGCTTATCTATACCATGAACTCTTAAACGAGAGTCCACTACAGAACTCGGATCCGTGGCTGGACCCATTTTATTTGTACCACAGTGATGATATATAGTATATGTCAACGTTTTCATTGCACATTTCCAATACGCATCCGAATCGAATTTATAACGAGCGCAAGGAGGTAAAGGTATATCATGTAACGTGCTATTAAACCGTTGCATCGCTTTAGTACGTGATAGTTGAATTATTTTTCGTATACCTTTTAAAACTACATTTGCGTCGTGTCCCCCATCCGAAAAATAGTTGGCGTAAATCAACGGTTTAACATAAGGGTCTTTATCTTGTAACATGATTCGTCCTCTGGATTTTGGAAGTAGAATCATCGGAAATACCATCCATGTGTCCCTATCAGCTATAGGGCCATAAACAATATCATTTACTTTGCTGTCTACATTAAAAGCCTTTTGATAATAATGAGATGATACAGTAGAGCCAGCAGTAAATAACAGCTCTAAATCAGGATGTCCATCGTCCTTATTGTCTGGGTCCTTAGTGTCGATAAATGCGAGAGCTTCAGTTCCAGTTGGTGCAGATAAAAGACCAGAATGTGTTGTGTAGTATTCTATAACACTTTCCGGGCTTAAAGCCCTCTCGCTACGAATAGAATCGGTTGTGTTGATCACAAATGTTACCCCGCCAGACGCCCAATGATCTTGAAGATTATATCCTACAGGTAAATCCTGTATTGTAGTAATATTTTTTTCCGTCAGATGTTCTTTTGGACCAATGCCACTTATCATCAAAAGTTGCGGAGAATTTATTGCTCCAGCCGACAAGATGACTTCTCTTCTTGCTTTGATTCTATGTTTTTCTCCAGCCCTCTCAAATTCGACACCTAAAACCGTTTTGGTCCATTTGTCTATAAGGATTTTCGTCACCATTGCAAATTTCACCAAATGAAAGTTCTTGCGTTTTTTGATTGGGTGCAAATAGCCTCTGCTTGCACTGAATCGTGAACCATTTTTTAAAGTGAACTGAATCATGGAATACCCGATTTGTGTTTTTCCATTATAGTCGACAATTTTTCCACCTGTTTCTGTTCCTGCTTGTACAAATGCATCCGCAAGGCGAGTTCTATACCTAGGATATTGAATTGTCATTGCCCCATTAGATGAATGATATTTTTTATCTTTAGCGATCTCAGGAATTTGCATATTTTCCAATTTCTTAAAATATTTCAACACGCTTTTGTAGTCCCATCCTGGAATATAATAAAAGCAGAAAATTTATAACAGGTTTCTTTTTTAGTGAAATGGAAAAGGCAAATGATTTTTTTGTTGTAAAATGAATATTTTATTCTGATTTTAAACAGTTATCTATTTTTAATTTTCCTCTGCGTTTCAAGATTACATAATCTATAATTACTATTATTATAAAGCTGAAGAGTTTGTTTGTTTGTTTGAACGCGCTAATCTCGGGAACTACTGGTCCGATTTAAAAAATTATTTCGGCGATAGATAGCCCATTTATCGAGGAAGGTTATAGGCTATACATCATCGCGCTACGACCAACAGGGGTAGATCCACGGGGGTGAAACCGCGCGGAGCAGCTAGTAAAATATATTATTAGTACTAGTTTTATAGTTGTTACAATATAAATGTAATCTTTTATTAGTATCTTAAATAGATCTTACTTATAATAATATGAATCGTATTTCGTAATCGTACAGATATATTTTGTATACCTGGATTGCCAGCGGCTGCCCAGCCATCATAGTCTTTTCTATTCCCTCTAGTATATATCATGGAGTGTAGGACGGATGATCCTCCGACGACTTTTCCTCTAGGCCAGTGGCAGCGTCCGCCCTCCATGCCCTTGCAGCCGGCCGCCTGTAATTGGTGAGGTCAATATTAATGATAATAAACTTTGCATAATGCTATGTGGTCCATACGCGGACATTGATCGGCTTTAGCCTGTCACGTATTTGCTGATGAGTAACGTAACATTTATAATGACAAAACCCATGGATTTCGGAAGTTCGCAATTAACGTGCTGTTTGGCTATAGTGGGAAATACTATGCGTCGATGTTTGGTGACTCTTACTAGCAAGGTTAACAGATTCGCAAGGTTTTATTAGTCTATTGAAATTACCGGAAAATCTTAAATTGTATTAAGGTCTACACGTATTCGTAGAATATTTAATTTGTTTTGTTTATCAATCGATTATTAATAGGGATGTCATCCGTCCACTATAACTGCACGTGGCTTCGCCCGCTATAAAAAGAACTTAACAAATTATATACTAAAACCTTCCTCAAGAAGCATTCTATCTAGTAAAATAATTTCATCAATATCCGTTGCGTAATTTAAGAGATATATAAGCATACATAGGGACGGACAGTTTTATATAATGAAGTGATATTGACCCCAGCATATTTGCTGCATAAAAAATATTGAACCAATTCGAACTATATTCAGTTGGAATGCTTTCTTTGTCATTCAACTTCCGCTCACCTTTAAGTGGTCGTCGTATAAAATATCACTAGCCGATTAATTCCTTCCTTATTCTTGCATATTGCCATATTGTAGCGGAAAAGGGACTGCCCTCTTGGCTCATCGTTTGTTTCAATTGTTCATTTCCTTGTCGCTTTTATAATATCATCGACTGAATTTTATTGAAGTGCAACTTCTTTAGGCGCGTTGAGACTTGCGAGTAAAATTTCACGGTCACGTCATGGAGTAAGGCGACGATTTTGGTACTTATGTTTGAATATTGCCAAAGAAGTTTCACATCTGACACGTGTGCTCGGCACCCACACTCCTTTTTTATATGTCGATTTTGTTTTTATGATTTCAAAATAAAATATAGAGCATAAATAATAACTGATTTAAGTAACAGAATTGGAGCATTGCATTGTAGTGAATGAATGTTTTTAATTTTTTTATAAGTTTGATAATGTAATATGGATCTGTGAAGTTAATAAATATTAACTTGGTTTTTATAGTTAATGTAGGTAGGCACAAAATCTTGTGTTTGCCATATCATCTATGAGTAATATCAAATTCAAACTTGAACTGCAATGATTTGCGAAATACATATATTTGACATGAATCAATAATTTTTTTTCCTATGTGTTTATTTAATATTACTCAATAAGAAAAACCTTAACTTCACTATTTCGTAGTATTGTAACTGAATGATTTTGGCATTACATAGAATTGTATTTGTGTTTGCTCTTGAAATTTGCGTGATCATCCTACACAAACATAATATGAATAGGCTTTATATTGGCTATAATTAATAAAAATAACAATAGTATAAAACAATTTTTTTTTATTTGCTTTTCGCTCACGATTCTGGACCTCATAGTTCCCGGATTTCCGGGATAAAAACTATTATGTGTCCCATCTCAGGTCTTAAACTATATTTATTATGTACCAATCATATACTTAAAATCGGTTCTATGGCTTAGGCGTGAAGTAGAGACAGACACACAGTGTTTCTGCATTTATTATAGGTATTACAAAAGTTGGTTATTTTAAAATATCTACTAAAATTCAATATATTCAAGCTTTGATGGAAATAACTGCTATTTACGATCTCGAACTCTTAAAATAGTTTTTTTCTACGGTTAGATATCCCCATAAATCGAACTTACTAGAAATCGCATACGAATTGGTACGCATTGACGTCACGAATATGCTAATATGACGTTTTGTGTCACTCTGACGTCACAATTGTGAATTTCCATTATTCATAGTATGATTAATTTTAAAAATAAACAGAGCTTTAGAAGTTTATCTAAGCTTTCCACTTAAACGAAGTCTAACAATGGATTACGTAGGTATGTTATATCTTATCGATGTTATGTTTATATTAGGTACGTATGTGTTTATTACATTATGTTGATGAATACTTACTAATATTTAAAATATAAACGTATGCTTGTCTGTTACCAATTCACAGGTAAGCCACAGCTCCGAATTTTTCTTGTGGTTTTGTCAGCGAGCTATTTTATCATGTAAATATCTTTACAATTGCAATAGGCATGACGAAAGATTTTGAAATCCTATATTTCGGTAATATACTTAAATATAACGAAGATAAAAGCCATTTTTCAAAAAATATTTATTAACTGTGCCAAAACAGCTCGCAGGTGTCATGGCGCAGGCGTGACGTCACTCTTTAGTAAATACGTAATTATTTGTACGCATTGCGAAGAAAATTAAAAAAAATATTTATTTAATATGTGTTATAGAAACGAATTACAAAGTTTATAAGTGGTGTGCAGATATTTTGATACCCGAGAAAGGACATAGGATAGGTTTTATCCCGGAAATCCCACGGGAATGGGAACTGTGCGGGCGAAGCCGCGGGCGGAAAGCTAGTAAGTTATAAATAATTGCATGTAAATTCGCTATTAGCATAGATCAAGGCTAGAGAAGATATTGTATAATGAATCTATTTATTGAATAATACTCACATAAAAATTTTTTGAAGCAAAAAAATTTATCCGTTGTGTTCAGAATTTTAAAAATTCATTTATATACATATTTGAAATATATAGAATTAGCATTACGCCATCCAAACCAATATTCGTAGATGCTTCGGTAAAGCTTTATTGAAATATAATAATGCCCGTGTTTTTATAATAAACGTATTATTTTACGTTATTTATAATAAAAAAAATATATCGTATATAATAATATATAGTATTATGTGTGAAAATACGAAGAAAATAACTTGTGTTAGTATTTAGTAATAAATATCAATCCAGCTTTAGCCAATTTCTAAAACATACATGCAGTAATAATGAAGAATATTTAAACGTCTATACTACTATTAACTACTAAAATTGTGTATTATAGAAACTAGAAGTACAGTAGGCGCTTGCTAATCCGGCACCGGCAATTATTCCTCTATGCCGGATTGTCGGAAATGCCGGATTATCGAATTAGTATAGGAAATAAGACTTCATATTTAAAATGGTAAGTTGAATTTATTATAAAAAAAAAATACATAAATTAACTAAAATATTAATTAATTATGTATTAAAATTACATATTAGGTTCATCATTTGTGACGTTTTCGTTCAGTAATCCGGCGTTCAGCTATGTAAAATGCCGGATTATAGAGCGGGCTGTCTGAGTCCCGAAGTGCAGGACTACTGAGCGAGCCGGATTATCGAGCGCCTACTGTATTCCCTATTATCGGCAGTACTAGACTAAAGTATGTTTTTTAAGCTGTTGATTACGATGAGTAAGTTTCTATAGGTAAAGGTATATATAGTTGGTCTTAGCGTGATGACTTATAGTCTTCCTCGATAAATGGGCTATCTAACACTGAAATAATTTTTCAAATCGGACCAGTAGTTCCTGAGATTAGCGCGTTCAAACAATCAAACTCTTCAGTTTTATAATTATAGTATCGATTTAAAAACTTAGCATCGGCTATACTCCTATCGACTATGTGATGTTTGCGGATGTATATCTATTTAATTCAGCAAGACTTAATTCGGAGTAAAAAAGAATTACGACGGACAAAACCAAAATTCGGTGGTAACATTTTTTCAGACCTTGAAATTAATACTAATGAGAGATCAACATCGCAATGCCATTAGGGTTCCGTACCTAAATGGCAAAAAACTGCAGAGTGAATACTGAATACTGATACCTATAGAATGGTTTGCGCGAGAGACATTTCCAAAATTCTAAAATGCGTCCCCATGTATCTTCTAAAATAAGATAAAAACTCAAACAATATTTAATGTACCGTATAATTTTACACCGAAAATTGGTTTTGAGATCTAGTAAGTACTTACTATTTTTAATACGTAAATCATAAATCACAATTGACCTCTCCTTGAATCAACATAAATATAAAATAAGAAATTAAAGTTACGACACATAAAAACAGGTTTGTACGGAACCCTCGGTGCGCGAGTCCGACTCGCACTTGGCTTGTTTTTGTATCTAAAAAGTACCTAAGCACCGTTACTATGGATAAACCAAAACAGAAGTACGGTGCACAGAAAAAACCCACACAAAATAAGGTACCTACGTCAAATACTCAAATTAAACCCCTTTTTTCTGCGTTTCCTTTCATTAGATTGATTTGTATGGATGATTGATGGCTGAAATTCATTATTTAGTTCTTTAACAGTATGACGTAAACAAAAAATACTTATTATTAGTCTTAATAATAATTATTCGCAGATGAGAGCTTTTTCAAATTCAAGTGTTTTCATTTTGTTGTTGTATAAATTTTTTAAATTAATATAATGTTGTTGTATATCTTATCAAAATTGGATATAAAATGTACGTGAGAGGATGTGTTTTGAATTATTGTATATTCTTCTTTATTACTTTTTTCTTAAAGTTGCGTGCCCCGGTAAAACCCAGAAAAAAAAAACAAAAAACAGGGTTCAGTACCACCATGAAATTATGCGCTTTTTTAAACTCTACTGTACACTTTAGCAGATACGTAAATTATGTATCGTTTATCTCTTGAAAACTTTTGAATTCATACTTTATTGAACTACTAGCGGTCCGCCCCGGCTTCGCTCGTGGTACATATTTACGTTTTCTCTACATAAAAACCATCCTCGTACTTCAAGGAATATAATAAAAAAAGAATTATCGAAATCGGTTCAGCCGTTCTCGAGTTATGCGCTTACCAACTCATTTTGCGATTCATTTTTATATATAAGAAGAAGAAGATTTGTTTCTTTAAGAGACAATTTTATAGATTCTCAAAAAACGTGCGTAGATGATACTTTACCGTTATCATCGATAGCTCAAAATGCGTTAAAGGAAATACACATATGTCGGTTTTATAAATCGTCAGCCTCGTGATTAATATTTGTGTTATACGAATACAAGTGACACACATGTATTGAACTTTTTTAGGGACCCCGTTGGCATGTCCAGAGTACCTACAGCTAGTTAGAAATATATTATCATGTTTGGGTTAGCTGCAAATTTAAGGAATACAATAAAATGCTATTTCGCTTATATTATAAAATCGTTTAGTGTATCATGAGGTAAATCTTAGTGATTTATATCGAGGATCGGGTCACGGCGTTGTGGTAGCCGTGATGGCATCTTTCGTGTACTGTATGTTGGAACTAATCTATCTCCTTGACTTGGTGTAAGCTTGTATTTTTACATTTATATCTAAAGTACAATAATAATATTGAATGGTAAAGTTTTTACTGATATAATATTTTGAAATTTGAACTATGAATCTTAAGATAGGTATAGGTACATGTTTGAATAAATTTGTATGACGAACAAACCATGTACCTACTGCATAATATCGATTATGGATACATATGAAATAAATATTTTCTTTGTGTTCAATTATAGCATCGTCTTTTGATCTTCAGCAAAGTCCATCGAGTGAATTGGCACATCTTTACAGGCGAAGCCGGGTTACGCAGCTAGTTTATTATAAAAATTAACTGTTAAAGATTACTTCATTTTATTTAAATTTAAATCCTCTTAGCTAATAGAATGATTGTTATTACGACTGTATTTGTTTGACTTTTCCTCGATATAATAAGGTACTCGAGCAGAATTTTAATAAGAATCGAGATACTGACCCTAAGGTTGCCTTGAACGGTGGCACGTCCTGAATCCTAATGCACCATCATGGTTATAGTATTTGATAATATAGGTATTAATACATGTGTCTTTCCTTTCTAAAGTTTAGTATGATTTGACGCGATCGTGACTCATTTTTGGAAATAACTACTTGAAACAATACTTTATAGGTTCGTGTTTTCATATTAAATACCTATATATTTGAAAATACATAGCTCTATTAATATCAAAGCTTTATGCATGTTCTCTAAAATGAATATATTGTTAGAAAATGAAATTTACGCGCTCCTTGCGTTTCGACGTAGCAAATATTGTTTAAAAGATGTTATATGACTCGCACTGTCAAAAAGTTATCAGATCTCATGTAGAGCCAAGCTTCTAACACTACACGCCCTAACTCTACAAGGCCTAACTTCACAAACTCTACACCTTAGTCAAAATATGTGGCTTGGCCATTTCGCTACATTCACATCGGCGTAAGGTGAAAAATTTTGAATAATAGTTCTTGTAGTAACTTGTAGTGCCTGCCCCCGCCAGGCACTACCGTGCCCCCAGATTCAGTATGAACACATGTCAATTCTAATTAATTTAGAATTTGGAAAAAAGACAGATTTATCGATCAAGTGAATAATAAATACAAACCGCTTGTCTAGTTTTATTTTAGTCGATATTCCCAAAGGTTTTAAGTGGTAGTGACCCTGAGTTGAGTGAAAGAATGTGACTTCGATCTTCAGATCTGTAGCATAAATAACCATTATCATCATTTCCTCGCATCAATTAAAATAAATATTTTTACCGCTTGTTTTACTCAATTTCTGCTTTCCATAGAATAAAATTGTTTATCCTTTTAGGGCCGATTTTTCAATGCTTGGATAAAACTTATTCGTCGAATGATGCATAAAACTACCATTTTAAAAATGTATTCTAATTGGCCGTATTTGACAGTTTACGTGTTATTTTAATATTATCGTGTAATACTTTATTGGACGGATAAGTTTTATCCTGTGGATTTATCAAAGCTTGAAAAATCGGCCCTTATAGGTTTATTTTCTATCATTCGGTAATATTGGAAGAGAATAATTATACAACCATTCAAATATAGTAATATGTAGGTACTATTGTATTCTGAATTATATTATCTGTTGTAATATGATGCTAATTGATAAAGCAAGAAAGTTTTGATATAGCGCTTACGTGCTAATTTAAATCGCAGACACGAATATAAATACCGGCACAATAGGTGATAATTCTAATGTTTATTTAATAAATAAAAATTGCATATTATTTATGGTTTGTGTTGAGTAAATATTACTTATAAGTAAGTTCATTTTTAAGTTTTGTTGGATGATTTGTTTATCTTATATGTCAATCAGCATTTTAAATAGGATCAAAATTAGGAAATATGCTTAGAGCTAGCGCGCAAGAGCAATTTTTGTCTCCGCAACAATTTTGTCTCTCC